>JAODUH010070198.1:0-16507 GCA_027564835.1 Typhlichthys subterraneus
TCTCAACCCAATAGAGCATCTTTGGGATGTGGTGGAACGGGAGCTTCGTGCCCTGGATGTGCATCCCACAAATCTCCCTCAACTGCAAGATGCTGTCCTATTAATATGGGCCAACATTTATAAAGAATGCTTTCAGCACCTTGTTGAATCAATGCCACGTAGAATTAAGGCAGTTCTGAAGGCAAAAGGGGGTCAAGCACAGTATTAGTATGGTGTTCCTAATAATCCTTTAGGTGAGTGTATATAACACTTGTTGGTAGTCTTGTCCATACACTGTCCTGTTGGAACTACATTTATTTGGTAACATTCTGACAACAAACAAGTCTGCCTGCATTTGCACGCCACCCACCACTCTCCCAACGCTGCTTTTGAACCTGTCGATCACTCAGCAACCATTGTCTGGTGCAGAGCTACCGCCTGCATGTGTCATTGACATCTCTGGAGCTATTTCAGGTATCACTGAAAATATTTTACGGAATTATGTTCTGTAACACTACTGTATTCTGCAGGTGGTGTGTGGGTGGTACATTCCAGCATTTGACCCATGGTGTGTAGACATGAGCCCCATATGATAATGATGAAACTGTGTACAGTGTTACGTAAACTGTGTTTTGGACCCTCTGGCCTTACCAAATCCACTGGTCCGTCCTTATACTTCAAAGACGCTCCAACTCCTCTTTATGTTCTGTCGCTCTCTGAATGTCAAACTTCACTACGTAATAAGTGCCTATGAATACGGCAAACCCACACAAGTCTCTGCATGTCTCCATTTGTCAGCAGGCAAATCCCCATGCATGTAAAACGCTGACTCATCGTGGTAACCCTTAAGATCCTGTAAGTATTCTACTGTGGAGAAGTTGGAGGAAGTGTACGTGCACAGAAGGTCACGCTAGATACAGTACAAGCCATGTGCGAGGAGCAGGTGGAGTGAATATGCTTCTTCATCAAGAATTTCTCTAAATTGTACTTTATGCATTATTTAGAGCGCTAATACTAAATGGAACTGGACCATCATTTGTGCCAATATTTTAAGCCACTTTGGTCATTCAGGTCTAGTAAGAATAATTGCAGATGGAAAAATAGTGTAAAGCATTTAACACAAAAGAAAAGCCATTCATGTCTTTAACTTGAAAAACAGATATGACATGAAGTGGATTTAGGTGGGTCAAGAATGACAGCACAGCTGTAAATTGCTTTGTCAGATGTGTTATCTCGGGGATACCTTACCTAAAAAAAGAGATTGTATATAGAGCAGTCGCAAAAATGAAGAAGTTTGCCTTATGCTCCTGCATCTTATGCTCAGATTTATATATTAAACTTATGAAACATCATATAATACAGCACCACTAAGAAATGGACATACGCAACCATGACGGAACTCTGTATTGCTAACCAGGAGAAACACAGTTTTGTGGTGTGTGTGTCAAACCACTGCACTGATTTAGCATTAAAGGGAGTCATCTGACTAAGTTATTCATTCATTGTTTGTAAATTTCACACATGATTTAGTTTACAGTATGTGCAGAACAATATTACTGTATACATATTATGGATTTGGTCCATGGGTAAATGACAAATACACTTTTTAGCACCATTAAGTGTACATTGACAAAAATGTAAGCATACACTAAAATGTAAATAGAAAATAGAATATAAAAATGATATTTTAATAGAATGATGGATGAGAGTGAGTGAGATGGTACTGCAATAAAAGAAACATTAATAATTATTAATAAGATATTAGAGATAATATAAAAGAGTTTATTAAGTAAAAACAATGAAAAAATAAATAAATAAAGGCATCACATAAAATAATATAAATGTTGTTAAGTGATGTTACTGAATCTGCTATAGCCTAAAAGTATGTTGTCTTTTAGTTTTATAATTTGGCTTCCAAAAGGGAATCTGTGGTTGCATGGGTCACGTGTGTCAACATGCCTGTTATATAATATAATGCCTATACACTTTGATTGACAGACTGACTTTGTTGAGATAAACACAACAGATTTGCGCATTAGATGAACAGAATTATTTTAATTGATGGATGCCGTCCTGATATTGCATGACATTTATGAACTGTCATCTGATCCCTGTTTTGTCTTGGTCCACACTGAACTGTAATTACCCAGAGCTTGCTTATATAACGCTGCCTACAACCTTTTAAACCACAAACTGTCATGAGACCTATACAATGGCACATTAGTGTGCTAACTGCATGGTACATGTGCCTGTGTGTGTGTGTGTGTGCGCTTGTGTGCACTACACTCGATTTTATTAAATGTAGTTTTAAAAAGAAACAGAATGACTGGATGACAGGAAGAAAGCGAGAAAGAAGGAAACTGTATTACAGTTGGTGTTATGCAACCTGAAACAACGTGGCTTGCTGCACATTTAGCCTCTTGGGGTTTAAGTGTCAATGATTTAAGTTGAAAGTTTAATTGGTTCTAGTTACCCTTTATGCAAAGACATACAACACATTGAAAATTCTATTTTATTGCACGTGGGTGTGTGTGGGGGTGGGGGGCATCATTCTACATGCCCATTGTGTGAGAGAAAACATGCATTTATTTTCCTTTCCATTCATTCTTCCTTCTATGCCCCATCCTGGTAATTGGTAGTTACGTTTGTGTAGCTCAAGATGCCTTTTTCTCCTCCAGTGCTTGTAGTGTTTACATTGCCAACAGCACTGTATCATACTGATCCACACTGAGCACATTAGCAGCCCCATGTCCACCACTCTGTTCCCAAGGGAAGGGGGTGCATGGTGGGTATAGGGGTTAGGAGAGGTGGAGGGGTGGCAGGATCTGCAGCGCATGACCACTTGCTTTCAAAGTGGGGGTTGGGAGCCCAGAGGGGTCGTGAAATGCGCACATGCGATTTTTGAAGTAATATTTATGCTAATGGTCATTTTTATTTGACGTTATTATCTGATAATGAAACTTAAAAACCAAACAATTTAATGCTCCAGAAAGAACAACAAAAAGATGAAAAAGAAAAAACCTGTCAGTGTTGTTGGAAGATCAAATCTGTCGTCAGGTTTAACCTGTTTGCTACCATCAGATTTAAACTGCCACAGATCCCTGCTAGGACTATTTGGTTTTCTGCTCGTGTTTATGTTCGGTAAAGGACTTTGAGGATAAAATTACGGATGTGTAACCCTCCCCTACCTCTTCTCCTCCAGCTTGCTTCAACGTTTCCTATACCAGCCTTTTCTATCTTCTGCATTTATATATTTGGTTTAGCTGTTTCTGCCCCCCTCCCCCACACACAAGCTTTGGGCAGCTCAGCACCTCGCTTGTCGGAGCGCTCTGCTAAGGCGCTGTGGTAAGGCAGAGCGTTATGAGCGAGGAAAACATGCAGTCAAGTTAAACCCACGGGCGGTGTTAGCGGTGCCGTGTCGTTGCAGTGGTGCATTACTAGATCAATGTTCCCAGGGGCTGGAGGCAGGGAACTTTGTCACATGGCTCACCAGCATTAAGCGGCCACATCATCTTTGAGTATTACTGCTATTATTTACAGAGCCTATCCCGCTCCTTTCCCCCTCCTCAACAGTGGGTCAAGCTTGAATCATTCATGAGTGAGATCACTGCACCTCAAGGCACCCAGCGCCCACACACGCACAAATGTGCACGCACACAACACCACAGTCCGTATATTTAAGTCATGGATATACTGTACTGTATGGTCGGGCGTCACTGCTGGTCCCATGCAATCCCATCCCAGTGTTCCAGCACGCCTCCATGCTGTGATGGCGGCCCAAGACGCGGACACCGTTTCTTCCATCAAAAGTTTAATAAGACAAACCAAAGGCAAGATACAAACGTCAAATAAAGACAGAATGACCCGCAAGGGTTTGAACCAAAACATCCACTTATAAAAGGGGAGACCAACCACTCAAACAGGTGCGGGGATGCCCTGGCTGCCACCTGTCTCAAATCGGTGATTAGTACTCCGGCGAGCGGAAGCGCGTGGGAGCGGCTGGCACCGCCCCACCACGGGACGTCGGCATCACACATGCTGACATCCATCAACCTCCACACCATAAGCAACTTGGACTGACTCTACGTCACAGCTGAATGCACAGTATGTGATTTTAAGCACATTAAAGATATTAAAGGTTCCATTTCATTCCAATTCCAACTGTCAAATGGAAGATATCTGCATTTTTATTCAACCCAGCAGCCACCAAAGAAGGTAGGGTCTAAGGTTTAACAAATGCTCAATATGGCTTCCATTGTGCCATTGTGATTCTCCACCTGGTCTAGAACGGTAGTCAATAGCATTTTACGCATTCCTTCTCATCATGATATATTATGGCCGCCTCTCTTTCCAGATGAGACCGTCTCTGACTGGATTTTGTATTCCCATGATCATTCCCAACCCCTTCCTCAAAGCCATTAAGGCACTCCAGCCACAGCTAAATGCGTGGATGACCTCCAGGTATTCCCACCGCTGCCTATTATGGTCAATACAAGCAGGCTAGTCGCAGGTAGAGCTCACATACAGTAGATTCAGTACAGTTGTACTTCTAGCTCTGAGGCTCCACACACATACAGTGTACATGCATGTGTGTAGTGTACACATCCTTATATGTTCATTCCCATCAATTAAAATATAGAACAGAATGGATCACAGAGCCTGCGTGTTATCCCGTGAGCCACGGAATTAAGCCCGCTATATATTTTACCACGGTGGGCAGGTACCTGTTAGCTTGTCCGCTGTGTGTCTGTGTAATGACGGGCCTCCAGTGAGATGGTGGGCGGAAGTAGTTGTTATCCCTTCAGTGTGTGTGATTACCCCAGGTCTGTGTGCTCACTGATGCTACACTGTCGAGCTAATGTGCCTAATTACATATAAACACTGTCTGTTTTTACTTGCTTTGGAGATTTCTTCATGATGAACTGCTAGCCACAGGTTTTTAATTTGGTTTAGTTCATCAATCTCCTATAGCAGTGTGGAAATGCACACAAATGAAGTAACCCTTTGGGAATATAGCTTCATTAGCAAAGTGTATCCTGAAGCACTGCAGTATAATCTTACATTAGCAATGTTTTCAAAGTGGGGTCGTGACCCCAAAATTATTTTGAACATTTAGTATGTGTAATAGTTAATAATAATAGTTATAAGTGATTTAATATTTATACATAGTTTTTTTTTTTAATTACCTTTAATACAAACTCCCAAAACACTATTAGATAATAGATTCATTATAATCTTATTAAGTAATGAGTTTGAGTAAGAAATCAGAGCAGATCCATGTGAGTTACTTACATGCCAGGCGCTTGCTGGGGTTGGTTGATCCTGTAGAAGACATGATCCAATCAATGTGAGGACACCAGTATAGCGTAGTATGTGCACACGTCTGCAGTGTGTTATGTTTCCATCCCCTCCTGTCAGGGCTTCAGGACAGGATGGTGATGGCGTTTGGAACAACCGGCCATCTAGTCATCGCATCTGTGGTGCCAAGAGCCTGGAAGACCAAGCGAGCTCACAATAGCCCTTGTTCCTCCAGCGCCTACCTATCCTGCTTCTTTCCTTTTTTTACAGATGCACTGCCTCTCTCCCCTCCAATGGCTGGCTTTGATGATCTCACTAGGCTACCCTCTTACTACTAAACACTTTCATCCCAGTCTCTCTCTCTCTCTCTCTCTCTCTCTCTCTCTCTCTCTCTCTCTCTCTCTCTCTCTCGCTCTCTCTCTCTCTCTCTCTGCCCCCTCTCTCTCCCACCCTCCCTATCCCTCAGTCTTGGTCAGTCAGGCAGTGTAGTGTTTTAGCGAGCTGTAAAGCTTAGGGTAATTGTGAGAGTGTGTTAGGGCATCATGGCCTGTACCAACATGACACAGCGAAGGGGGCAGCCAACAATGGGATCAGGTTGGATCAGGAACGGCATTTACGTAACGTGCAAGGGAATATACCAGGATGACATCTTTGTCTTCTCTTCCATCCCAGATGGCTCAGTGTTTATATATATTACTGTATTATTATTATTATTATTATTATTAGTAGTAGTAGTAGTAGTAGTAGTAGTAGTAGTAGTATTAGTATTATAATTAATTATCACATTGCATCAATCTGTTCAATATTGTATCTCCATCCCAAACAGATTTTAAACCAAATTCTTCTAAACAAATTATGTGCTTCCATCCTTTGATTAAGCAATAGCGCACTGAATATCCACACGGCTGTGAGTCGGTCATAGATACGAGGCCGCAGGCTGACTGCCGAATATAATCACAGCCAAAATTGTAATTGGCACTCAAGGTATTGTAACTCTGTCGTAACAATATCGTAGTATACAGCCAGCCAGCAGGTACCCTGCTTTACTATCATAAGTAGGTAGGTGCAAAGAGGAAAATGTGCCTCATGAACTTGAGGTTCTACAAACATGCCTTTTTACTAACTGTTACACAGTTGCAGACTTTTAACAAACAAAGGTATTTTAATTTAAAATGAATAGGACCCTCGTCACTTCTCATCTTAAACCCATAACCTTCTGAGGTTGCGATTGTTTTAAAATTGGTGGAAAGCAAGGTGGGGCGTTTTACAGTATATAAGAAAACAGGATACTAATGTGCATTTATGTCTTGCCACCCGCAGCCGCTGTGGTTTCTGCCTGTTATGATGATCTCCTGTGTGACAAACGTATGCCAAGAGATTGATGCTGCTCAATTGTTATGAAATCTGAGATTTTGACAGACCCAGAAATTCTAGGATAAATACTGAAAGTTATCCCTACCAATAATCAAACCAAACCTACGCTCTTGCTTTAAATATATTCAAATGTATTCATCAGAATGTTTGTCAATGTTAGTTGCCGCCTTATTCATTGCACGTGAAGTCATAATTTTGAGTGAGAAATCAGAGATCATTTTGATATAGGGCTACCTGAGTTCCTGACTTTCAACTTTTCAAAGTGGATTAAAGGTATTTTCTGTGTTTGTAAGCTAATACACTTTTAGGAACACAATAGGAAGACAAAGTGATGAACACAGCTCACAGCCACAATGTCCAAAGCTTTGCTATGCATTTCCAGTGTGTGGGGCGGAGCTTCTGAGGGAGCACCATGTGGCATTGAAGGGAGAAGCGTTTTGAGTTGAGTTTGAAGTTAGCAAGCGTTCTCTAGAATGAAGCCAAACAGCGCCAATCATTTTTCATTTTGCTCCGCAAACAAATTATTTGAACATGACATACTCATAAGTCATAACCAAACTTCACAAATGGGAAGTCGGATTTTCCGACTAGCAGGCGACTAGCAGGTGAAAGAAATGGGAAGCATTAGCATAATGGAGATAAACAGCTTGTGGAGTTGACCTCTAAATCTCACTCTTTCATGCACTGTTGCAAGAGTCAGCATTTTGTGTTTATGCATAATTCATAGCTAAATTTGGTGTTAACGCTACAATCTTGACAATTCTACTTCAGTCAACACTTCAAGACAACAGACTAAACTGAGCATGGATAGCAAGTGGGTCAATGGAAGCGCTGCCTATAAGCCAACCACAGTTGTTTGATGTAAAGATACTACTGTAGTACATGAAGTAAAGTTTATGTCAATATATAGTCACCAGATCAGATCGGAATTTATTTGTTTTTATTGCAAGGCTTTAATCATCGGCACTAGGCCTCATCATAATTGCAGCTTAATCAGTTATCAATGGACATTTATACAGAAAAATACAAATCCAGAGTTTCCCTTTATCTCTTCATTTGCAGAATATACTTTTTGCCCCGATACAGCCATCTGCTATGTTTTAGGTAAACAAAGAATCATATCACATATGCCCTATTGCCCAGTTAGGCTGGAGTTGGACATTTTAGCAACTGACAGACAGCTCTGTCAACGTTGGTCATCACTTTAGTGTTTGTTGTCCAAGCAGGCCCCAGCATGAGTTGCATGTATACAGGAAACACTTTTCTCCCCCCGCTTTGTCTCTGTGTGGGAGGTGGGGGCAGGGGGGTGTAATAAGCACTTGAGTATCAGTGATTCTTGCAGGTCCCGACTTCTTTTTCTAAAATTAAAGACCTCTAACAGGCAATTACATCACATCCACACTCCATAGGGTGAGAGACTTCTTGAGAGGTTGCTTTTTCAAACCACTAAGTCTAGGGGAAAAACACCTTAGGCCACCAAACTATTAATAAGTTATGATGTATAGTCCATTCTCGTTACCATACTGTGATAAACTACTGTACTGTGTGAGCTCTGTGGTACATTTGTGGCTATAAATAAACTCTTCCAGCAGAACCGTTTTGCAGAGCATCTACTGTGACATCTGACTAGCTTCACATGTAATTACTGTATTTATGGGCTTTATCACATATATTAGAGCAAGCTGGACAAGCCAGCTGACATTATCAGAAACACACTGGATAACTGTATACAGCATTATGCTAGTAAAATATGGAGTTTTGGCCAAAATATTTGTTTAGTCTTTATACAGTTAATATGTTAATGTGTAACAAACCTACAGTGTGAAGTTCAAACCATGAGTTACATCATTGATGAATTAACAAGTGTGTATCGCCATCTAGCAGTAGGTATTGTGTACTACACTATACAGTGCACGTAAGTTTTGTTTGCAAAACAGCGAGAGAAATGTATTTAAATGTGTTTAAACAATTTTACTTATAGAATTTAACTAGAATGTCACATTATTACTCTAAACGCTTGTAATCTTCACTAACAAATAAAGATAACAAATAAACAATTTTGCATTCATGTAGCAAACTTTACTTTTCTTTTTGTCTTTGTCTTCTGTGTTAAAAGTAAAAGACAAAATTATGTTACGTTACAGGTGATCCTCCTAAAATGGTTCATTCACTTTTTTTTTTTTAAATGGGGGTTTCCATAGTGTTCAACTGTGTCACTTCATCGTGGGCGTGTGTATGTACATGTGTTGCCTATTGCTTTGTAAGCTGTATCACTGCTGGCTTCCTCTTTGAAACTGTGTTGTCTCAATTTGCTGCAGCGTATTCTCTGATGTGGCTTATGAGTCACATTGTGGTGCACACACACACACACACACACACACAGACACCCATATACATTCACACACAGCTCATGGTCACTACAGTTACTGTAGCATTCCTTTTGCCTTTCTGATTTACTTACCTTATGTAAATGTGTATATCGATTAACAACAACAATATCAAACCAGTCAGCATTCAAAAATGTACTAGACAATAAGAAAACGTGTAAATAAATGAAATATATAAACCATACCCACATCATACTTTTCAAACAGGCAGTAGGTTTGAAAGAAAAAAAAAGTTATAAAACTAACTTTCTGATCATATCACAATGTGCTGTACAGGGATAATCTGGGGGTCACCATGGCAACAGACAGCCACGTGCTATACCCACACATTCACTCACACACACACACACCCTTTCAGCCAGCCTTCCAACTTCTGCGTCTAACCTTTAATGTTAGACCGTATTTAGACGCCGTCTGTCTGTTTGCTAAAGCTGACAGTAGCGACGTCTTTGTTACCAGCGACAGAGTACACAGCAACGCATATGTGTTAATTAGCTCTTGTTAGCAAAGAGGCTGCTAGAATTGGCAGCAGTTGAGAGATGCACAGCATATTCTGTTTGTCTGTGACCAGACTTTGTAGAGAATGTGCCAAGGGGCAAACGGTTCCCTCGAAAAGCAGTGCACTCCTGCTTTTTATCAGCTGTCTTAACTGAGAGTATGATTTGAGAGTATGATTTGTAGAAATTGTGTTCAATTTGAGGTCAAACAACATTTAGTCACAGTCATTTTCATACGTCTCATCAATCCATTTTATCATCAGTCTCCCATGTAGTTAAATAATGTTAAATACATGGTAGCAAGCTAATTGTAGTCTATTGTAGTACTAGGTTATTGTAGTACAAGTGGTCTGTGTTGGTGTTTTTATTTGATTTATTACAAGTATTGTAATAAATCTAACAACTAATAACTATTACAATATTGCATTTTCTTATATACAGTAGATTTCACTACTGTAAATAACAGTGAAAATAATCTTTCAGATCTCAGTACAATAACTAAAGCTGGATCCTGCTAGACATCAGTCAACATAGGCTACTACACATTATATATTGTGCTGTATAACATTGTACATTTGACACAATGGTTGTGAGTTGTATGTGTGTGGAACATTTTGACTGACACTGTGTGTATGTGTGTGTGTGTGTGTGTGTGAGAGTTTAGTTTTAGGGTCACATGATGATTATGCTGTCAGTTTTGCAAGTGTGTACAGTGTTTTTCAGTGTCTAAATGAGGCTTGGTGACTCATGTGGAGAGTGCAGATTGCTGAGGCCAGCAGCCTGACAGTATCAGTTTGACTTGTCAGACTCCGCTCCGCCATCAATATGCAGCGTATGAACTTGGTATTTTCTAGTGGAAGGAATCACTCATTGGCCCACAAACACACATGATTGTGTCTACAAAGGCGCACATCATTTATTTTCCATTGGTTGCATTAATGTTACGTGGTGGCAACAGTGTCAATAACACATCTGAATATTAGTGAGATTAGTGGGTGCAGTGAAGGGTCATGTTTCCATTTTGTTGTGCTTTTCTTCTGCATTTCTTCCTTTCTGCAAAAATAACTTCAATAAGAGAGTCTTTTAACCATGCTGAGAATATAATTGATCCCACCATAACATTGAGGCGAAGGCACCACAGCGACTTAACCTTACTAGAGCAATTCACGGGGTACATTTTATTACATGATCTTCAAAGGGCCTTTGAGAAGAAGGAAAATAAGATTGTAACAAGACAGTGACATTGGCTGGTGCATGTTAAACAACATGTCACACCTTTCATAGCTCCTTAGTTTACGTCTCAGATTGTCTCCTATGATTTTGTTTGTGTGTGCAATGGCTCGTGGATGGAAGACATTACATTGGGAGGCTTTTATGAGCCGAGCATTGCTTGTGTGCGCGCGCCTGTGCCTATGCTGTATGGACGCTTGAAGTGTGAGCATGTGAGTCACGCACCACTATCCAACACCCTAGGCTTAGTTCTTCTAGCGCCCATCTCTCCACTCCTCTATGAGCAGTGAACCCAGTGAACCTTCTGCTGTCTACAGCCTCCCCTCTCTCTCCCTCCCTCTCTCTCTCTCCCTCTCTCTCTCTCCCTCCCTCTCTCTCTCCCTCCCTCCCTCTCTCTCTCTCTCTCTCTCCCTCTCTCTCTCTCTCTCTCTCCCTCTCCACCTCTCACAGTGTTTGTCTCTCTCCTCGTCTCCCTCCAGCTCACTACCGTGGGCTGCATCTATTTCTCATCCGCGTGCATTCCCTCGCTCCCTTGCTCACACCCCCAACCCCATGTTCCTTCACAATCCCCCTTACACACACACACACGCACGCACGCACGTACGCACACACACACACACACGCACACACACACACACACACACGCATACATGCACACACATGCACTCAAACACAACCCCCTTCTATTTCTATGAAGACCGTTACAAGCGATCTTTATTGTTTTCAAGACAAAAGCTCTGTGTGTATTTGTATGTTTTTCATTGTAAATGGCAGGTGTGTGCGTGTGTGCGTGTGTGTGTGTTGGTGGGGTGCCAGATGCCAGAAGGTGTGGAAGGAGATCAAGACAGGTTGTTGTTGATGTTTATCACAGATTCCAGCAGATGATTGCTGCTCCTCTGACAAGAGGAGTAGAAATGCCATCACCATCACTGGCCCTTTACTGTCTTAGAACACGCGCGTGTGTGTGTGTGTGTGTGTGTGTGTGTGTAATGTATTTGGGCCTTTTATAGTAATGCCAGAAGATAAGGGCTGGTGCTTGTAACCCGTGTAAACCCTGCTCTCCTTTAGGAAGTGGCCATTCAGATTCTGTTTATGTAACTGTACTCCCACGTACTGTAGGGTAACGTCATCTTTGGCCCCCCGGGCTGCAAAGTGCATGCTTTGCACATCTCCACCTTGAGTTGGGAACTGAAACATGCTATTAATAAACCTGGTCAGTATGAGTGAGTCTGAGCTGGGCACTGCGTGACTGACAGGCCATCGAGCTGTGGAGCTGGTTAACTGTCTCCCTGTTAGTGTGCGTTGGTGTGTGTGTCTGTGTGTGTGTGTGTGTGTGTGAGTGGCTGTGATTGTGTGTGTGTGAAAGAGAGAAAGAGAGAGAGAGAGAGAGAGAGAGAGAGAGAGAGAGAGAAAGTGATATATATATAAGGCATCCTGCATCAACTCAACATCTCACTGTACAGCAAGTGCTTTACATCACTAAAACTGCACAATGCTCTGATGCTCAGTCCCGTTCTATTAAAGCACATGCATTGCAGGACAGACTCCCTGTACAGTGAGAGCCTGACACACACGTCGGCCCAGGTCACCCATAGCCACTATCACCGGCTAATCTGGTATCAAAACGGCTGAAGTGAAAATGCTATTGTGTGTCTCATCCATTATTCACTATTCACAGAATGAAGTTGGTCAATTATACATGAGAGACGACAAGAGAGAGCAAGCGTGGTAGAGAACAAGTGTGTGAAAGACAGAGAGAGAGAGAGAAACCTCCAGTTCCATGCAGCAGTGCAGTAGCATGTCATTGCACATTACAGTGGAGGAAGTGCATGCACGGATACTTCCTCCAGAGGCCTGTGGGATATTTTCACTGCCGAACAGCCCAATCCCGTTCCCGCACAATTCATTGATGATCGCCTGGGATATAGACAGGAGCACTGAAGCCTCTGTTCATTTGTACGATGCGAGCATTGTGCTCATGTCTCATAATGAAACTACATTTGATCTTCCTTCAAATGTTGAGCTTCTTATCAGTCATAGCAGTAGGACACATTGTACCTCGAAACCAGGATCCACAATGGTTTCATAGCAACTCCCTCACAACTTTCTGTTTCACAGAAATTATGTAATAATTAATTAGTTAGTTAGTAAATATATACTCTATATTCTCTAATTGGTTGTGTCTAACAGACATTTTTTTTATTTTACATTATATTTTATTTTATTTTTCTTGGCTTTCTGAACATCATTAGAGTGCTGTTGGCTTTATTGGTAAGAGAATTCTGACTACTGAGAAAATTATACAGTAATCTATGCTTATTTTTCAAATAATAATAATAATAATTATTATAATAATAATAATAATAATAATATCTACATATATTGTTGCTGCAGTGCTGCAGTACATTCAATAATATCACTTACATGTTACTTGAGCTAATCACATTCTATATGAAGCTAAGGTCAATGATTATATTGCCTTCTGTTTGCTGCATGGCCTTTAGGTTGTCTCTACTATGCCCAGCACTGAGAAAATGCTTGTCGATCAGTATGCAGTTTCACAACTCCAACTTGTGGTGACGCTGCAACCACCTGCAGTGTCAAGGGGCTGTCCCAGACACACTCACATGCACACACACACACACACACACACACGCACACACACACACGTGCATGCGCAGGTGCAAGAACAGGCGCACAACCCTATACGCACACATACACTCACATGCAAACATTCACTCGCTAATGTCCAATGGCGTCTTGTTATTGTTTTCAACGTGCACTCATTGTTGTGATTTGTTCCGTGGCACTATGATTGCTTCTGCATGAGATAATTTCTCTCGCTTTCCATCGCATCACTGCTCGTTAAATGTCAGATATTAGCTCCTGGAAACATGCTGTGTTTGTTCCATCTGTATTTTATATGTGTGCATGTGTGTGTGTGTCTGCCTGTGTGTGCATGTCTGTGTGTGTGTGTGTGTGTGTGTGTGTGTGTGTGGGCAGAAAGGCTGTTTAATGTGAGTCAGATCCAAACCCAGGCTGGTCTCTATCACATGCGTGTGGGACGCGTCCAGATGGCTGCACCAGGACAGCGCAAATGTCAGTGTGATAATGAGACCACAGGGCCTGTTGAAACAGGTAGGGCCCTGGCTTATTCACGTACTTGCAGGGTGGGAGAGAGGGAGAGAGGGAGAGAGAGAGGGAGAGAGAGAGAGAGAGAGAGAGAGAGAGAATGAGATGGTTTTAGAGATTGCAAAATCAATACACAAATATTTTCACATCTTTTGTAATGGGGGCTGCCTAAAAATGATAGTAGTAGTAGTAGTAGCTTACTTACCTTCCATCGAATACGAACCCCTGCATGCAGCTCATTCTAATTTAAAGTATTTATAAAAGTATAATGATAGAAAACATATTATTCAACCATGCTGATTCTGCCCTATACTGATTCTGCCCTATACTGATCCTGCCCTATAATGTTTCTGCCCTACACTGAACGACAACTTCTCCTATATACATTTGCCAAGGTTGTCGGCCATCACAGGTCAGTGCTCAGGTTAGGGGTGGCCCTGAAATGCGGTAGTTGCCATAGAAACAGGGCACACGAATGGAGAAATCTCCCGAGTGGCACACGGTGACACCTCACTCTGTCTTGAGTTGCACATCAAGTGTGAAAGCAGCAGTGCCAGAGTTGTTGTTTATTTAATTTCCTTAACATATCTGCAAGCAGGCTCTCCCTCTCTCTCTCTCTCGCCGTCTCTCTCTCTCTCTCTCTCTCTCTCTCTCTCTCTCTTACATAAACCATTTCCCATTTGCTCGCACATATTTTCTATGTCACTAACACTCACATCACTTATTTAAGTGCAGCTCTGTGTGTGTGTGTGTGTGTGTGTGTGTGTTTGTGTGTGTGCGTGTGTGCATAGGTGTCATTAAAGCTAACCAGTGCAGTGGCTGACATGTCCTTCTAATGATGAATACTGCACCTGTTTATTTACATACACACACACACATACAATATGTGTATCACTGTCTGATCCACTGACATTCTGATCAAGGCTCACATGAAGCGTGTGTGTGCGTGTGTGTGTGTGTGTGTGTGTGTGTGCGTGCGCGTGCACTTGCGCGAGCACGCTTGTGTGTGTCTGTGTGTGTGTGTGGTTTTCTGCTGTCTACTGTGCAGTGTGTTTTCCTGAGGTTATCTGTTATAGTGACAGGGCAGCAAGTATTTTTAGCCAGGACAAATAGTAAAACAGGAGAGAGACAGAAACACACACACACACCTACAGAGAGAGAGAGATGGGGGTATTGGGGGCAGAGATAAATAAATATAAAATTAGACAAGGTTAAAATTGGAGTGGTAGACCGAAACTATCTTTGTGTTGCTGACTCGGTGCTCCCATGTTAAGAACATTTAAAGATAGCCCATGCACACACTAACAACCAACCCCCACCACAATCACACACACACGCACAAAACTACTATAATACTATAAGAGCTAGCTTTGACTTGCTGAACAGAAACAGCATTGTCTTAGCTTGGCTGACTTAAATATAGCAACGGGGAGCAAATTAGGATTCTAAAGGACATAATGGAGAGGTTAGGGTGTGGAGACTTCAAACAAGGAGTTAATGAGAGGAGAAACATGCTGCTGGAAGGCTTTAGCCCAGTGGTCACGGCAGTAGGTCGTGTTGGCGTTGGCCTAGACCTTTTGTAACAATCCTCTGTCTTTTAACACAATGTCCTCCTGTCTCTTTCCCCGGGCCTGTTTCCTGAGTCAGCACTCTGCCTCAGCTCCAGTTTCTGTACAACGACCCACCTCCATCGCCTAATAGGACATCACGCCAGGTCTGTGTGTGCGCGCGCGTGTGTGTGTGTGTGTGTGTGTGTTTTCCTGTGTGCGTGTGTGTGTGTGTGTGTGTGTGTCTGTGTTTGTGTGTGTGTCTGTGTTTGTGTGTGTGTGTTTGCATGTGAGTGTGTGTATGCGTGTGTGAGTGTGTGTGCGTGTTTGTGTGTGTGTGTGTGTGTGAGTGTGTGTGTGTGTGTGTGTGTGTGTATGCGTGTGTGCGCGAATATGTTTACCAAATATGTGGCGTCTGTCTGTCACTGTGACGTTTAGTCGTTATTTGAATATGTTTAAACATGTTAGTGTGTCTTGTGTTTTGCATGTGTGTGTGTGTGTGTGTGTGCGCGTGTGTGTGAACCTGCCCATGTATTTGTGTGTAAATTGCTACAGTTGCATTTATACTGTGAGGTCCCTACACTGTCTTATGCAATACGATATTTTTCACTTTGTGAGTAACCCTGGATATTTCTGTCTGCTCCAGCACTGTACAGCTCCTCTCATCTCCGGCGGAACACTCCAATGGGCTTCGCATGTGGTCGCTGTCAGGTCACAACCTTGTATCTCACAGTGATAATCAACATCTCACAAACATACTGGAGATTCTGCGGGCTAGTTTTTTACCAATACCTTCCTTTTTTTACCTTTTTCTTTTTTAATACCTATTTGGTTTTGTTGGGGTATCTTGAACTGAGTAGGCTTAACATGCTGTGTCAAATTATTAATTAATAAATAAGTGGTAGTTCACTGATGAAACGACATGACATGATTATGTCATTATATAAATTGATCCATCCATCCATCCATCGTCATCCGCTTATCCGGAGTCGGGTCGCGGGGGCAGCAGCTTCAGCAGGGACCCCAAACCTCCCTTTCCCGAGCCACATTGGAAAGCTCTGAC
>JAODUH010070209.1:0-16506 GCA_027564835.1 Typhlichthys subterraneus
ACAACACAGCCCTCAGGTTCATAGGGGCACCCAAACCTCTCCACCACGATAAGGTGATGGTTCCCGGAGAGGTGGTATCAAAATACTGTAATAATAATTCCACGGTTTTCAATACACATTTTGGTATCAAAATGTGTATTGAAAACCGTGGAATTTCACTGGTATTGGTATCGACTACTACATTTCTGTTATCGCACAGTACCGCTAACGAACCGCTAACGAACAACTAACGAACCGCTAACGAACAACTGATGCACCTTCACAGTATTTACAGTAATGGATCCCTATGAATGTCGGTTATCTGGGCTGCTAGACGTTCTATCTGGTCATAGTAGGAATACAAGCTTGCTCCCCTGGTGAGTTCAGACAGGAGCTCAACTTTCACCACGCGCTTGGAACTTTATTAATCCAACACATGGCCACTAAAAGCTATTGTGCCATAAAAGCATGACATTATCATCTGTGTTGCTTGAAGAATTAGCATCTCTACATCAAAAAGCTTTTTGCCATTAAATGCCCTTCATTGAATATCTTTAGATCTAAGGAACAGATCCCCTTTTAGCCAGTGCTCATCAGAAAAATTGAATTAAATATTGCTGATGACATAAAAAGTAATTTCCCTTACCTGGTGTGTGCTCTTAGTCCTTGTAACCTCTTACTCATTTATTTATTTTCCCCCTCAACATTTCACAAAGTGCAATTTTTTCATAGGCATCTCAACTGAAGAATAATGAAATTGATGAAGATGAGCATATTTCAAGCTTTTCTCACTCGGTGCCTGTAGGAGGGGGTTGGATGAGGGGGTGGCTGAACACCTTGAGGATGTTGCTTGATGACAGCTGATGAAAGTTTTAGCAAGCAGCGTATGTCTCTTTGTAGCTAATCACCAGAGGAATGTTCCCTGACATTCTTCTCTTTCTTAGTGTGGGGAAACTCATGTTGGCAATCCTTGTTTTGGTGGAACTAAACTAAAAGTTGCCTTTGAATAATGATGCTTAGCCTACATGTAGTAGACTTAAACAGCAAATTGAACAAGTTAACGGTATTGTGATGCTATTGTTTTATAAACCAATGTAGCTAGCTAGTGTTTGACCAACAGCCCCATCCCCCCCGTTCCCATAACAACAAAATGGAATTAGCACCTCATATAGTCGATACCTGACTTCAATCCTTACAGTTCATTGTAGATAATATGTAACTGTAATTTGTGGCTTGTGACAGTCTCGTGTCATTTCTCTTTTATCTGAATAATAAAAAAACCTGAATGAAACTAGTAGTTTAAAAACACAGTAGAGAAAATGAGGGGATGGCATAGGGCAAAACTGTGTCTTCACAGCTATTGCTTTTAATGACTGTCTTACTAGGGCTGTTGAAGTGAGTAAAGCTATTTATTCTATTCGGTTTCAATAAAGATTAAGAAATGAAAGCCCAGAGCACTCAGGATTCCTTGGATCATATATACGTGTGTGTGTGTGTGCGTGTGCATGCACGCAAGTGTATTTGTGTGTTCCGTGTGTGTGTGTTGCGTGTGTGTGTGTGTGAGAGAGAGAGAGAGAGCTTGACTGTTGTACCAGCATGAGAGCACCACTGGTTGTAGGGGATGAAAGGCATTCTAGAGATGGCTAGAGATGAGGAACTGTCTGTTTGCGGTTGGATGGTGTGGCAGACTGCTTGCGCTGGTTGATACTCGATCTGATGTTAATGTGCCGCCGTGTGTGAGGGAGGGCACGAGATGCGAGAAGGAAAGGGGAAGATGGGCAGATAATCCCGTCTGCTTGATGAGATTGAAGGCTGGGATTGATTGATCGCCTAATCATGGGAGGAAATGGGGCTGAAAATGAATGGTACTCTGCCCTTGGCTCGCTGTGGAGCTGGGTGGCTGGGTTGCAGGGGGGGTTTTAGCTGCAGAAAGACATGGCCTTAATGTGCATGGGACCTGATTTCATTTGTGTCTGATATACAGTTATATGATCCCAGCTAAATTATCAAATAAAAAAGGAAGAGAGGGAACATGAATGGGTGGTGTAAATCAAGCTTTATTGCTGGAATATTACTTTTTCATACCGTCTGAAATGGATGCTTTGAAAGGTGCAAGAATAAAAGTCCATTATGAATTTAGAATCGGTGGAGCTGTATTCAGGCAACATAGCCACTGTCCTGGATCTAATTGGATGTCTGGTTATTGGTGTTGTTGAATTATTATTTTTTTGTCGTTATTTGATTTGTAATATTTTTATCTCAGCCCGGAGATTTGTTTTGTAAAATTGCTCACAGCTGGAAGGCAGGATTACACAAAAGCCATACAGATAAAAAAAATGTTTTGTGTCTTATGATACTTCTATCTGCTATTTTCCTCTTCTTCTCCTGCTCTCCTGAACCTCCAGTCTTTCATTTTCTGTCTTCACCATTGCTCTCTTGTGCATGTGATAGCACCCTTACTGCTTTATCATGCTGAAGAAACCTAATGCTCCCCTTTTCAGTCACAATAAGGACGCCAACCTGCATATTGTAATGGGTAAATAAGCTCAGCATTTGAGGGTGCATACTCTGAGAGAGAGTGAGTGCTGCCACAGTATGTCACTCTATATTGAAATGGTGGACTGGGCTTTGTATTAGGGCGCCATCAAACCCACTTGTTTGCCTTGTGTTTAAAGTGAGGAGTGTAAGTTGTCACTTAAGGTTTGTCTCTAGGCGTCCACACATCCATGAAAAGCAAATAGTGCTTAGACTTAATGGGACATTTATCTTTATTTTCAAACGTCATGGCTGACAGAAAAGCTATATAGTTCTGTGCGACCCTTCATGACAAATGGTGACCTATCTGTGTTTAAAGGGATACACATACAGATTGTGCAGTTGTGCCTAAACATTAATGCCAGAATAACATATTTTTTTTGTATTTTGGAAGGTCACAGTGGCATGCATTTCAATGTGTTAATCCAAGGCGTCAGTAGGTCCTAAGCCTATGGTACAAATCAATTTTGTTGTCCATGAATTCTATCATGTCATCACCTTCCTAAAATAATTGCCTATGTAATTTTTTCAGTTTTTTCAGAAAACACAAAAAACCAAACCAAATATTGACATAGGCCATTATACTGCAGGTTGTGTTCAACTGAGGATGTATGTGATTTTACCAGAGGTGGCCACTGGCCAGCATCATGAGAAGATGCTTTAGGTAACTAACTACTAGGCACAACAAAAAATGACTTAGGACAATATTTTAGGAATGTGACAATATTCAATACATTTCATGTATTTATGCTACTGGTTGTTTTAATTTTCATATATTTTACAATGTTTTTCTTTTTTTTTTCTTCATTACAAGGACCTATTAACCTTATATTATGTAAATGGTGTGTGTTCTCTTTGTCTCCCTCTAGAGTAAAGTTAGACCACTGCAGTAGTTTCAGTTGTGGGGGGTGGGGGGTTGTAAGTGAGCAGAAAACATCACTGGACTCTGAGAGCTGGGAGAAGGGAAAGTGAGCAGCTCATGCAAAGAGCTTGAGGTATGGTAACTGATCAATGCCATTGATCAGCGAGTCAATCCCAGAGTCTATATCCCTCTCTGTTTACACTCTCCTAGCGCCACTGTGTTAAACTGAGTGTGCTCTAAGCAGCCACCTCAGGGACCCTCTAAAAGCCAGCTTCACACCCGCCATTGATTGACATGTCGATTAGCTTGGAAGCTGTTGACAGCGCAGTTGTTAGGCATCTTAAACATTAATGATGATGGTGAGTGGTGGCCGGGAGTTACATTCCTGACTAAGAGAAAGTGACATACAGGTTTACAACTATAGAGGCAGCTGCTGAGATATGAAAATGAAAAACCTTGTCTCATAAAAGAATGCTTCAAAATGTGCATTGAAAGAAAAATGAGACAATTGTATCCTGTTGAATAAAATTCAAAGACATTCAACTACTAAACTAGCCATCTAAATACGAACAAACTAGGGTCTATTTTTCCTCATGTAGTTGAAGAAAACTATTTCTTTAGATAATTAAAAATAAATAATTCTATGGTAGAATAAAATAAGTATAAAGAAGGAAGCAACATTACATTATCTTTATTATTGTGTGTAGTGCTTACCGTATCGCATGTATGGAATAGGAGAGGCAACATGACAATATATAGATTTTTTTTTATTAGTTTATGATGGACAGCAGATCTTAAAATACCCACTTCTACTAATTAGAAATCAAATTTTGATAGGTGTTTGCCACTGGTGTTAAAACAATATGCTTGGTTATGTGACTTGTCTAGCATGTTATGCATGGTCATAAATGATAATGACATTTTGAAAAATGTATAATATTATGATCGGAAGTGACCATATATTTCTATGACACCATATGATTTATCACAGTGGTTGCTTGGAATTAATTGACAGTTGACTTGTGATTTAAACTAATGCAGCATGGGGGAGGTGGTAATTATACTCCTGTCACTGGTGAGGCAGAGTTCAGGATTATTATGTACTAGTGCTACAACCATAGGCACAAATATACCGAATTGGAGCATCTGTTCAACGAGAGCTAGAAGATGTCATAAATGTTTTCATTGGGATCAATGAGTCATCAATGAGTCTCTTGTAATGGAACTGGAACAATGCATTATTATATTTTTTTACAATGTTTTAGCATTTCATTATACCTTTAATTAAGGTATAATGAAGAAATAATTGTAATAGACTTTCAACTGGAGAAGAAATATGTGTATTTGTTAGATTTAAATGAATTGGGAGTTAAGGAAAATGCAAGGATGCATCAATGTTATAAATGATTAGCAATATCTTTTCTGTCAATTTGTGTTGCAAGTCTTGAAAGTGAATTTCATCTTCCTTTGATAAATATGGCTGACCTTTAACAAATAGCATTCATAATGAAACCTAAACCTAGTCAGTGTGCTCATTTATTATAGCAGTGCACAAAAGAGAGAGCCTCACTTTAACAAGGACACACACACACACACACACAATACAGTAGATGTGACCCTTAGAGGTGAGGATTCTGCTGGTATTACACAATGCTATTTTCTTTTATTTAACAATTTAACTGGCTCCTAACTGGTGCAAAGTTAGCATCATTATCATTCTTGGCCTCTACAAAAGTATGGACGTCTTCCAATGTTGTGCCGATGGTCATCAACATATCAGTGTATTTAGGTGAAAACTCATCATGTGATGTGCATGGAATAAACTAATGTTTAAGACCTAATCCTCAACCTCAAACCGGTTTACTCTTTTCTGCATGATTTTGAGGTCTGTACAGTTTGTGTAAAGCACTTTATAGATGATTTATAAGAGTTCCTCAAGCTCCCCCAAATGTGTGCTGAAGTAATACAAAGTCTTACTTTAATAGACATCCCTGTTATGGGCCTACAAAGGTCTGGCTGTAAGACCAGTTCTAGAAGTGTTTTGAAGAATAGACAACCTCTTGCCACAATATGTGCTGCTGACTATCTGCTTCATATTCGCCAAGCATAGAATATGGTAGGGCTGCATGATGTGGCCTAATAAAAAATCACGATTAATTGAACATTGCACCTTGATTTCAATTAATGAACGATTATTAAGCCTTTTTGTTTTGCTTTTTTTTGGAGTTCTCTTTTTGCTTCCATGCAGCTGACATGAGAGGGCGTAGTCACGTGACTACACACGCTGTGTATATATATAAATTGTTATTTATTTGTAAAAACTATTTGTTAAAGCAGGATAACTTAGTTTTGCTAGCAAAGGGCTAAACCATTAAACAACGAAAGCTACATGGAGTCATAATGATTAACTTAAAGTAAAATATATTGACAGTCAAAAATGTAATGTGTGTTATTACCCTGTAGTACGTAGCGTGTCAGTTGGTTGTATCCGATTGTATCATGTAGTTGGAATCGGTGAGCGCTTCCTTATATTTATCCCCACTCCACCAACCAATTGTAAGCATTTCGGTCGGTGATATTTCAGAACCATTACCGTATTACAGAAATTGTATTTGTTTACAGTAGGAGTGTCTCATTGAAAAAGATGACTTAAAATCGCAAGCCTACATGCTGGTGCAAAATGTACCAACAATGGGGGCAGCACCGGTAATAATGTCTTTGCTTTGAATTCGAAAGATAGAAGAAAGCTATCTGGAAACTTGTAGAAGACGTAAGTAAGTAAGTTGCCTGTAACGCATACAAGTCTGTTTTGCTCTGATATTATGTGACACACGCCACCGGAGCTGCAGTGTTCTGCGCCAGAGACATGAAGTTAAGGTTCGATTTACGTCTGTCGTGGTTGACACTATTGATAGCAAGACAGCAGAGTTTTCTCAGTAGATATTACTCGTTTATTGCAATTCATGGTTTATTGCTGTGCCTGGGATTGTCACGATTTTCAAGATGTGTGTCCCATGTCCAAACAAATAGCCATATCTGTAAAACCTATTTTCGACGAACTTTCTATCGAAAAAACCAACCTGGGAAAATTTGAGGTTCTAAATTTTGGTTTCGATTACTTTTCGATAATCGTCCATGGATAATGTTATACCTTTTTTCTTTCTTGAATTTAGGTTTTTCATGGTTGGTCAACAAATTTAAACTTGTAAAGAAGTAGCCTCTTTACGAGATTACCTCTAGCCTTTCACCTTTTCCATATCACCTCCAACCAAGCGTGCGGGGGCTGATATGATAATGATGTGGACCTGTCCGGGCTATTAGAGTTAAGCTGGCTGATTAAGCTCTACATCGATTAGTCCATCACTCAGCACTCAGCGCTGGCCTGTACTGGGCAACGACTGGGGTTTGAGCACATGGGTTTATGGGGGTGCGGAAGTGTTGAGGAGGGCACTGATGTTATGAAGGCTAGTATGGACTCTTTCTACCAATACATTCAAAAGCTATTCACACACTTTATACAGTACAGTAAGCCAGGAATAACACACCGTTTTTTGTAAGAAATCTAACATTGATGTGGTATTATGCAGCCTTGCAGGTGTTCCATCACTTTTTTAAATGTGAATTAGTAAAGGTGTAGTCGGCCTTTGCAAGCTAATTGTACGCTAATACACTTTTTTGTCAAATACAACAAATATCTCCTTGCATTTCGCTAGCTTACCTTTCTCTGTGTGTAGCCTACTGAAAAAAGAATCTGTTACTTCTAGCCCCGGCTCCGTAAATAGGAATTTAAACAAAGTGGCGAACACCGATCACAATAACAAAGCGGCTTTGATTCACAGTGCGTTTCAATGCGTGGGGCGGCACTGCGGAGGTATATTGTTTTGATTTGAGCTCGAAGTTAACAAGTGTTCTTGAGATTAACTGACCCTGCCTTTAAGTCAAAGGGACATGCCTCAATTGTGCATATATAGGAAACCGTATACATATCTGTTGGAATTGAAAACCTAAATGACTATGGTGCTGCTCCTTGAATCCAACACTGATTTGCGTCAGCTGACTGATTAAGCACTGTACTTGGTTGTCCTTTTATATCTCATGAGCTATGCTCTACTTTTTCCTTTTCTTTTAGGTGATGAGCATATTCGACAATTTTGTTTGAAAAACTGAAACGGTCACTGAAGTCTGAAGAGACTTTGCTTCAGAGGCTGTGCTGCCGCCACTGAAGTGCAAAGCAGTGTAGGACGCCATGAAAATATGGAATACATAAACTAGCAACATGTCTGAAAAGAAAGCGATACAATTGAGATTAGGTGTGGGTGAGAGACAGAAGGGGGGTTGTGGGAGACTGTGAGCTTCTGAGAAAAGGTTAGGACCCTTGACTTGCATTCGCATGCGTTTAATCCAAGAAGAAAGTCATTAAGGTTTACCGCTACAGTAGAGGCCAATTAAAAGCAGTAGACTTGTGTCTGGAGAAATACATAATTTGCTGCAGGAACACAGCCTTTTCACCAATCCCCTTCGTTCACCCAGGGAATCAAAATGCCTAGAAGACGTTTCTGCTATAGATGTTTTTCATTCAAAATGTATGCTGTATAGTGTTATTATAGATAGAGTAGACATACATTACAACAAAGATGGTGCAAAGAAGGTTGATTTGTATAACGTAAGTAGCTATCTCGTTAACGTATCACAAACAAGCCATGTTCTTACGCCTTACAGACGAGAAGACATTCTTTATGGAAATCCTCAATTATCCTTAACAAAACCCTGATTTAGTCCAATTAGCTACAAAATCTATCTGTGTGCTGATATAATACAGAGATTGAGGAAGACGCAAGGGCTTGATCTTAGCCCCCTTGCTTACTGAAATAATGGATATGATCAGATTCTCCATGATTAATGAGCTTAACAGGGCATACAACAGCCCAGAGGCTTTGCATGTGTACAAAGCCCAATAATAATTTTCCCCATTTCCCTGGAGTCAACCCATCACTTTGCTATTGAGTTAGATTAGTGCACTACTGAGCCAAAGTGTTCATCTTGAGCTCATTTGGGAAAGCTTATGTGCATACTCTACTGTTTCCAACAAAGCAGTAACTTTTAAGAGTTAATTGTCAAGCATCTGTTAAGTACCCACGTGGTGCGTCTGTGTGTGGTATGTCCGGGCTTTCCCCATTTTGCACTGCCTCATGGACCCTGTTAGGGGCTCATCTGACAGCTTTGCAGGAATGCCCTTGTTTGTAACATGAATAATTAGATTAGGCGTGAGTTTGCATTGGCTCGTGTACAGTAGAAACGTACACTCAAACGCAGAGATACCTACCGATGCTGCCACTGATTGTTAAAGGCCAAATAGGATTTACAGCAGTTGACTGACTACATAAATAAGGTGTAGCGAATGTGTTGATGGTGGAGCAGATGAGATGTCTTTTCCCAGCTAAGCGGGTTGTAGTTCTCTTGAGGACTATTAATAATAAACTGACTTGTTGCTCTGTGTAGATTTTACATGTCATGAAAATGGCCTTTTAGTTGTCGTTAGACCGTTTTCCTGTCTACTAGGCTTATTCTGGTGTAGGTGTGTTATTTAGGGGCTCGGTGGGGGTGTTCATTCGCTTTTCAGATGGAAACTGGCGCTTGACATAAGCAGGCAAATGGAGAGGAGAAGAGCTGCTGTAGGAACTTCTAGAACACCATAGGTGGAGCGTCCAGGGGCCAGTTCATTAGCGCACAGCCTTCTACTGGTATAGTGTGTGTTGTGATGATATTATGTAAAAAAATCCAGTATATTTTCAAGTGGTGAGGCTTGCGGCTCTCCATACAAGATTTGCTCAACCTACAGTACAAGGTGGACCAGGAGGAAAGGGTAGGATAGATAAATAATGTATAAATGGACTGTGGAAATATTGAACTAGGGAATGTTTTATTTCTACGAGGGTTGTGTGTGTGAGCTCAGAACCACGGCACTCGGCCGTCTGTCTGCCGCAATATGCAATGCTGATTGATGGCTCTTTCCGACCCCTCCCCTTTCATATTAAAAGCGCGCTTCGCTGCCTTTTCTCATCTGTCTGCTTTTTGTTCCTATCCCTCCCACACTCTGTGTGGCAGTGCTTCTGTCTCCTGCAGACGGCTGTGAGTTCATGCCTTCCTTTTGAAAAGGTAGTGATCCCGGCGTGTTGAGATTATGTATGTGAGCCGCGCACTGTAATGGCTTGGCTTCTCACTGCCTGCCGCATGCTAATCCCACAACTGAAGGAATGAGATGACACCTGCAGGGAGCGGTGTGTGGGAGGTGCGGCCCCACATGAAAGGGCGGCCATTAAAAATTATCAAAGAAATTACTGCACTTGGCTGCACAACGCTGCTCTCGTGCCTGGCTAGGTGTACGTCCACACACACACACACACACACACGCACACACACGCACACACACAAGCACACACACAGTAGGCTACACACAGCAATTAGTATTTCCCTCTGATGGATATTTTCCAAGTGATCCTCTATGGATATTCCTGAGTCTGGTTACCCTGTAGGCTTTCTGTAGCTGATGCACCCACGCTTGCACACAGGAAATGGAGGACACGCACGAGTTCAAAATCAACTTATTCACTGTGTACCTTCAAATGCAAATGATTCAAGGCCAGTTAGGCCATATTCGTGTTTCTCAAATGCATATAAGACCTTCTCTTTTGTACAAGTAGTTGTTTATTGTATTAACAAATGAATTTGGCCTAATGTTTGTTCCTGTAATTACATTATGTGTATCAATGCCAATACAGTGGCCCTGGCATCTCATAGCAAAAGGAATTTTGTATGGATTATTGTCACAATTTCCTAATCTACTGCTCTTCATTCTTTGTAAAATCGTTTGCTTGTAGAAAATGTTCTAGGGATTACATCCATGCGTGTTTGGGGTACGTCCAAGTGTTTTCCCCGTCTGTCTGTCTGTCTGTCTGTCAGCTATAGTATTCACTTATATTATTTTCTATGCTCATTTGACTCCTCCTGTGTGTGTGTGTTGGTCCCTTTTGGTGTATCTTTGGCCTGTGCCCTACAGTAGGTGTCCATTCTGGGCGACTACACGTTGTGAACCAGACAGCTGTTCTTATCAGTAGCTGTGTGCTGCCTGGCTGACATTTTACTGTTGTCAGCCAGCTGGCTGTCATCACAGATTCACTTCCAGCGAAGACGCACTAGACAGAATAATGCTCCTTCATTGTTACTGGTCAGAAATGGCAAGTACTTGTTAATGTAGTGCTATGCAACAAGCAGATAGGTCCACTTCCTTCTCCAAAGGAAGTGGATGAATTGAGAAATGGTCTGTGGGAAGATGCAAAAGGAACCAAATGCTCACCATAATTGTACATTATTATTAATTTTAGTGCATAATGTAAAATCTTTATTTTAATTTTTTAAATATCTGAAGCTGAGAGAATATTGTTAACACAGGGATCATTACAGTATGATATTTCTCCTCTGTCGCTCCTCAGCAGCTCCCCAGCCCCTACCTATATCTCTCCCTCAGCAGTCCATTTTAGAGCCATGCGGCTACATGGCTCGGTGGATAATTTCACTGCCTTTTCATGTGTCGGAGGGCGAGGATTCCTCCTCCATTAGGCAGTGTCTTCTTGTGATGTATGATGTATGCACAGAGAGGCAGCCTGATGTTTATTCATGACTCTGAAGGCAATGAATGCCTCAGCGAAGCCCTCTGATTTCCTTTTAAGGGACAAAACTACGCGAGATTGAGACTTGTGCTTAAAGGCACACGTCCTGCAGCACCTCACTCCATCCAAACCCCGTCCTGTCTCTCTTGCCCTCTGCTCTCATTTGGCCTTGTTTTATTTTTTAATTTTACATTTCTCCACTATATTTTTTCTGTCAGATTTAATTAGTTTGACCCTTGGAGAGAAGATCACATGCAGTTATTTCCTTGTGATTTCACTGGGTGTCTTTGCAACTTTCCTCCGCAATGAGGACTGTGATGATGAGATGAATTTGGATTGTTTTTCTAGCAGGTTGGCATTTTAAAGCAACAGTGTGGCTAAAAGGCCCTCTGGTCAGACACATACTTGCACACACAAAACAGGAACCTTCTCCATGTTTACCCCAATATTGAAACCTTTATCCCAAAAGTTCAGCTTGTTTAATATAAAACTGACCAATTGCCATGCCAAGAGTGAGACGCAGGCTTGTAAGAGCTTTGCAGCGATCAGTTATTGCTATCATGAGCTAACAGCCTGCCCCCCATTCCCCCCTGCCACGTCTAAATGTTCAATAAGGTAACCATAATTTGAAAAGCTAGTCCCTATTTGTCTTGTAAATTACTTTTTAATGGTAATCAGGCCACATCTATCCATCATACCAGCCACAAGTCCACACACTTCTTTGATGGGACTGCTCACATAAGAAAATGCTATGCATTTATAATCTAAAGTAGCTTTTTACGATATTTAAGAGGTCTTATTTTCTAAGATGCTCATAGGGTCTTAAAAACAATATAATTGTCTTAAAGATGTACGTTACATGCAATGAATCCTGCCTGTGCTGCTCTATTTGCATAGGCTGCCTTGCTGTCTGATGCATTGCCATTTGTCAATAGCAGCAGGGAGGCTTCACACATAATGTCTGTGTACGGGAGTACGGGATAAATACAGTGGGGATGAATAGAAAGTACCCACCACCAGCCTTTTTTGTATATGTTTTTAACACATAAGTAATGGACAGCCCCCCCTTGCTCTGGCATTCCCTGCTTGGTTTGACTATCACAGGAATATTAACATGATCCTCTGGCTTTTAAGATGCACTAGTGCACGAGTGAGGCAAATTAATGCCTTTTTGTTTTTAACATATGTAACAGTGCACTAATCAGCACACATTTGAGCCTTGAGTAGTTCCTATTCCAAGCTCATATGATAATTAATGCAAATGCAGCAACTCCTGCAAATGCCAGCGAATGATATTAGCGTGGCAGGAGAGGGCAGGGGAGCAGAAGAGCACAGAGGGGAGGACAAGAGTGAGAGCTGGCGTAACCAACTGATTGTTGTGCTGTCAAAGTGATTTGCATGAAAAAGGCTGGGCTAATTGCATCACTTAGCTGTGGCGTTCTGATAAATATGCAGCAGAATTATCAGAGGATACGGAGGAGCTTCTATTAGAGGCGAGGTTCGTGGGTGCATCACACCTTGTATGTTTTTGTCGGACCAGCAGCAGCGGGGGCAATTCCTGGTCTTGCCCCACATACAGTGGTATGGTTTTATGGACCATATGCATCTCCACATTAACCTGGCCAGATCCAAGCAGAGGGCGTGTTAACGTCTTTGGAGGGCTAGGGCTGAAGAGGTGGGAGGGTGCGGATGAAATTGTGTTCTGAACAGTTCCTGATACTGCTAAAGGCAACACTTTCCCTTCGTTCTTTTTATTTCCTTTCTTTAATAATAAATGATGGATGTTTCAAATTAGAAAACAGTGCTGAGAAAATCCAATTTAGTCCGGGGCTTTGCAGGGAGAGTATAAAGAATAAGAAGCATTCTGTATCAAAAGGAGACATGCCTTTGGTTTAATGTTTACACTAGGGGCCAATGCTGTATGATATAATGTAGCTTGTGAAAATCTGCCTTATTATGTGCCATTAACAAATCACCAGGCCCTACCTTCCAGTGTGCTGTATATGGGCCTCTCAAAGGATTGTGGGTGGCCTCTCTTTAGGCATTGATTTATAGACCTTATTCATAGTCACATTGGCTTGGAAGATTATAAATGTTCTGTGGTGTGTTTGTGTGTGTGTTGCGTTTACCTCTTTCTGTATTTAAGGTTTTTTGTTTATATCTAGGCTATTTGTATGTGTGCACGCGTGAACGCATGCACATGTCGTTAAGAATAAATCTATGTCCACATCCCTAATGGCCAGACCTTAATAATTGATGTTTAGGGAATATAAATAATGTGTTAAAGTTACAATTATTTGTATGTAGCAAATTCGGGGTGATTTTCTTGAAAGGAGAGTTATTCGAACCTTACAGGACAACTGCCACCCTGTGGCCTACATTCGACTGAAAGTGGCACACAGAAGCTGGTACCTACGATATATAATAAGAATATAGATTGTTGGTCACCAAGACCAAGCGTTGTCTTCATTTATCTTACCCACCACCACTCAGTGTTTTATTATTTTCTAGCCCTGTTGTTGTATTTATCACACAGGATGCACTACATTCTAATCAACTAGTATACCTAGAGTTTACTAGTGCTGCATATTTCTACACAGTTAATGAATGAGCAAATATATTACTTAAGATTTTTTTTTAGATAATTTTGAATTGTCCTTGTAGGCATTTGTAAACTACTAATGCCTAAGAGACTTGCACAAAGTAAAACTGAAAATAAAGATCAGGATGGTAACAGTACAGTAGGTATGGCACCATCCTGATACTGAGTACGATACTAAGTTCCGATTCCTGTATTAAATTGCAGTAAGTTATATTCCTAACTCTGTAAAACATTATGTATCCTGGTATATACAGTATATGAATTTAAGGAAATATTAAAATTTTGACATTGATGGACTGCATTTATACATCTCTTTTTCTAAACTTCCGGCCACTCAAAGGGCTGTACAGTATTGCCTCACATCTACCCATTCACACACATTCACTCCTGACCACCCCTGGAGCAGTTAGGGTTATGTGTCTTGCCCAAGGTCACCTCGACACCTTGGTAAGGAGTTAGCGGGGTTCGAACCAGTAACGTACTGTACGGATCACCTGTCGACCTACATGTGTAAAATAATTAAATTGTACCCTACTTCATTTGTACCCTACATCCCTACTTAACAGCAACATTAAAACTGGTATAAATTACACTCTGGCTTATCTTAGAATTCAAACATGTATTAGGGAGGTTTTAACATTCTATGCAAAATGAAATCACCCAACTGGTTTTTGCATTGCATGACCATCCAACTGCCAAAATGATGACTTATTATGACACAATTCTGGACTCTTTTGCAGGTAGGTCTTAGCACTTTTAGCAGCTAGCACAGGTGCTATATAAGCTACTGTTCAGTGCGCAGGCTACTTACCAGCCTTCTTTGGCATTTTGCTGGCATCAACAATTTAAGGAATATGCCATCCCAAAGATTTTTTTTTTTTTTAGCAGACTTTTCTAAAACCTAGACTCAAACCCGTTCAACGTTCTGTCTCCTCCTGATCTTACTGCCCATTGTTCTTGTTATGACCAGGTTGTCTCTTTCTAATGCCAGACAAGAGAGAACATGGAACTACTGTAACATGATCAATGTGCTGGGAGAAATCTGTCTTTTAACTCTGAGGGATTTCATAATTCCCTTGTCCACCACACTGCAAATTATAAAGAGAAATAGAGATTCCATTTTAATGTCCTCAAATCTGACTTACAAAAACGACGGAAATGTATAAAAAGTCTGTGAAATGAAAGGCATAAAATCACTGCTAAGTGTAAAAAGCACATTTTCTCTTTTTGTTCTGGCTGCGTTCAAGGTAATTCACTTGAGTTAAACTGAAAACACAGCTAATGTCTTTGGCTTGTGGGTATAAGGATCGGGGAAATGAGAGCTGAGGGACCCTCATTAAAATCCTCTAATGTCAATCATTTTCAAACATGGCATTCATCAATTTCCATTCTCTCCTTCCTCCCTGTGCAACTTTATGGACGGCTGGACATGAGGAACGACGAGAAGCTGTTTTGGCCAGGTGCGCTATGGTCAGTCTGGAAAAGACATAATTTGCTAAAGTCTAAAACAAGTCCTTGTTAGGAGCTACAGTATATCAACATTGTTGTCCATATGACACTTGTTAAAACGTCTATTAACATAATCGCTATAGCGCACCAGAGGCTTGAAAAAGAAAAAGGTTTTGAATTAGACAGAGGACAGAGCATGTTTGTTTATTTTCACCCAGACCTTTTACCAATGGGTTGAGCAGGCCTCGTATGCGTACGGTGCTTAGACCGCTACATATGCACTTCTACATTTATAAGAGATCCCTTTGTATAGGTTGGCTACTTTCCTTCACCACTTCTCATTACATTGGCAGCAGAATTTGACAAAAAGTTTAAGATTAATGTCTCTCTGAATCCAATTAAGTATGTCATTGGCCTTTAGCAGTAAAGTGTGGAGGCAGCGTGTTTTGTTCCTTCGCCAGCAGAGGTCATGTTCCTGTGTGCCGCCTTCATTATTCTGATGAGCTCCGCTTGCATTTCTCTCATCATGCTCACACAGCCCTAGCTCATTCTGAGTGGGATGGACAGTGCCGCCCGCTTCCAACCACGCTGGCAACTCTATGTTGTTAGGCATTTGTAAAGGCTTTTGAAACTATGCATTTTGGTTTTCTAGCAAATTCCTAGTGGAGTGTTTCACAAACCCGAGGAGGACCATTAACTTATTTTATACATTATATGAAATCTTTATTACATTTGTAGAAACCGTTTTAGATTGTAAATGTTAAATTGTTCTCTAATCCTATAATCCTTTTGAGGCTAATGGGTAAATGGGCTTGAGAATTTGGCGTTAATAAATCATTTAGGTAGTTGAAAGACATTTACAGTATGACACCCACCCATCCAAAGGACAATGCTACACTACACTACTACTAGGGTCTCCTAAGGGTATTTTATACTGTGACCAACAGCTTAGTGGAGAGGGGATATAACTGGGTAAAGGGTTATGGAAGATAGGAAAAGGGAACAGGGGTTTAAAAGAAGAAAGACCTTAAGAAAGAGGTAGTTTTGGGGTTCACAAAGACAGCATCGGTGATGTTAGATTGTAAGTATAAAGCAGCATTGAACGATGTAGAAGAAACCGCTGGCAAACCTGATTTTGTAATTGCATGCTACAACATAGCATGCGCTAAAACTGTAATAATGGATGGTAGTGATGACGCTGTGCACATTCAAAAGCTGGGGAGCAGTAGCAGTACTGTAACTGCATGCTGCTGTAATGAGAGAGTGAGCTGTCAGAGACACACATGTAATGGCTCCCTCGCCAGCCGCCCGGTTCAAGCCCTATGGGATACTACTGCACAGACACGCCATCTCTCTCTCTCTCTCTCTCTCTCTCTCTCTCTCTCTCTCTCTCTCTCTCTCTCTCTCTCTCT
>JAODUH010070220.1:0-16505 GCA_027564835.1 Typhlichthys subterraneus
AGGTGGGTGCAGCTACACTTTAAAGGTGGAGTCAGGCTCAGAGGTGGGGTGCAGTTACACTTTAAAGGTGGAGTCAGGCTCAGAGCTGGGTGCAGCTACACTTTAAAGGTGGAGTCAGGCTCAGAGCTCGGGTGCAGCTACATTTAAAGGTGGAGTCAGGCTCAGAGTTGGGGTGATGTTACACTTTCAAAGTTTGCAGTCATATGAGTAAGACGTTAAAAAAAGTGACCAGATCAGAGCTGGCAATATGTGTAACTTATCCAATTTGCATTCAGTAGGGAAAGTCAACATTTAACCACCACATTCTTTATGACAACAGCATTCCAGTGCCGACGGTTTAGTCCACTGGGACCGATGCCAAATGAGGACATTGATTATAATAACCTGGACTCCTTGGAGAGATACGGTAGCTACACTCGTTACCTTAGACAAGCAGAGGAGGCGAGGAACAAACCTGCCTGGTGGAAGACCTACAGAAAGTACATGGAAGAACAAGACCCTGAACACGGTAAGTAATTGAAGGATTTCAATTTGTTTACATTTTCATTACATGATTAACTGCACATATCTCCAAACTGAAGGCCTTCAGGCAACACTGCCAGACTGATCTGGTTTTTCTGCATCTTTCCTTTCTGTGGCTTAGGCATTACACGAGTGAACATCGGCCTTCCACGCGTACGTGCCTCCCGGTCGACAGAAGTGAGAGAGAGGAGGCAGGTGGTGAAGGAGAACAAGAAGAATATGGAGCTGGAAAGGGCTACTCGTCTACGCACATGTAAGCTGGTCCATCTGTAACCTAGTCTCACAGAGCCAGCCTTTACTGTGTCTGGGGCACCGTGCTGACTGTGTCAAGATCCGCCTATTTGACAGGATAGGTATTTTGATTGACATTCACGACAACCAACTATACAGTATAACTCAATGACCGAGTCGGAGATTAACCTTACACTCGGTAATTTATTGGGAAACTTAAAGACACGACTCTGGCTGTTTGCATGTCTTGTAAATCAGTTAAATAAGTAAGCTACGGTTACTGCTTAAAATTAAATGAGAAAAACGGAAATGAGTAAATACATTTCCACAAGCATCACACCGGAATTACGGATACAGGCTAGTGAGTGACAATGCTAACAGCCAATGAAAATCGACAGTATCACTTCCCATAAGCGCTGTCGCGCTTACAGGGGTCTATGTATCAGGCGATCAGCACAGTTGCTTCTGTGATGAAGTAATAATGGACAGAAGAGGCTGACCGTAACCCATACTAAATAATTAGCATTTGTCACAGAGTATTCCTCACAATTCTGTGGTGTCATATTTTTCTTGTGTGTTCTTGCAGCCCGTTGCTTGCATTCCCATTACATATATTTGCTTGCACGTGTACTGTAATTATGGTACAGAGCACCTCTACAGTGTCCCATAAAGCATCAAAATAGCCATATTTGAATTAATATATTTTTGTTTTGGGTGATTTAGAGATTGTTTGTGTTTGGCATTTGCCCCTCTTGTTAGCATTGTAGGTTATGGTCTCAACAATAGTGTAGTGTTATTTGAGATTTTGGTCAGACAAAGATATCAAATGACATTGTTAATTTCTTAACAATTCTTATTGTCCTCCTAGTCAAGATCCCGCTGGATCAAGTACAGCAAACCTGGGAGAAGAGCAGCGGCCCATTTCATATAAGGAGGTTGGCGGACCACTACGGCATCTATAAAGACCTGTTTCCCTTGGCATATTTTGTACCTCAAGTCACCCTCCGAATAAGTTACAGCCAGGATAACAATGCCCAAGTGCATTATGGGAACCGGCTGACACCTGCCGAAGTAAGTTCCACAGGTTGTGGAATGCACAATGTCAAGTTGGTGCATTGGCCACCACTGACTATCCAGATTGATGCCACTTTATTTTATACGCCAGGTAGTAAAAGGTTTGGGAGGAAATCTTTCTACAGTGTGTTGCAAAGCTAGGCTAGATTTACTTGATGTGTGTTGCTCGATTCCTCTAATGATCCTCTCACGATTGCTTGATTGCTTTATAGATTCCCTAATGATTGCTTGATTCCTCTATGTCAAGTCAAGTTTATTTATATAGCCCTTAATCACATTACAGTGTCAAACGGCTGTACAGCCCGCACTTCACATGGAAACAAACAACACCTTTAACCTGCTCCTCCACCCAGCCAAGGAAAAACGTCTCTGTAAGAAGGGAAGGGACCACAAAGGGAGGAATCCATCCTTCCTCTATTAATCCCTTTCATGATGTCTGTTTTTAGGCTACAAGTGATCCAAATGTCAGGTTTGAGGCAGAGAAGGATTCCTTGTGGACACTGTTGCTCACTTGTCCAGGTAAAGTCTCCTATATAAATGATGCTGCAGTCCTTTTCACAATCATGTCTTAGCATGGTAAAGACTAGCCGACAAAGTGAAAAATGTGTTCTTCCGATTAGCCAGTATTGACCATACCTAACCTAATCTGAGCACCTAAATGAAATGCAGCAACAATTTATTATTATTGATATTATTATAAAGGACCCATCACCGCAAATACTATATCTAACTCAGTGTGAGGATCTTGTTTTTAAATGTAAAATCTAGTTGAACTTGTTTCTAATATAAATTGCTTATCTAGTGACTTAAATAAGTGCGCATTTAATTAAATCAAGTGAATTTCTCTTCCTGCACTGGCAGACACATTTGCTGGTTTTAAGCATATTACCAGCTCATAACTAATATTATTGCACTTATATTTGATAAGGCATTTTTGCAGTGAGAAAAACAATTTTTTCTAATCTAATGTCTATTTAATGTAAATTATAATAATGATGTTCTCATTAATATTTTTATTAAATAAATTAAGCATGTTTAAAACTTTTTTTTTTTTTATTTGCAGATGAGCATTTATTGAACAGTGAAGATGAGTATGTGCACTGGTTAGTGTGAGTATTAAAGCGCGAGCCAGAGCGTGTCATGTGTTGCAACACGTCTAAGTCACTACATGCATTCATGCATTCATTCATGACACACTGTACCTTTATGATAGGTGGACCAATTCCAAGCCCCGCCCCCTTCACTGGTACCAGGACAAAACTGCATAGAAAGCTATTATAGGAAAACAGACATTTGAAGAAGGTTTCAAAAAATGCTCAGCTGTTATTTGAGGATGTGCAAAAAGGGGAGGGACTTGGGATAGGTCAATTAAGGTTTTAGCAGATTTAAAAGCGTCCCCCACATAGTGTGCTGGGGAGATATTTATTTAAACAATGTTTTAGCCGTCTTTGATTGGACCATTTACTGTTGTTTTTAACAAGAAGTTAGCGCAATTTTCTTTTTTCCGGTGGCTGGTTTCACGTGGAACACGGCAAATGGTGGGTGGCAAACTCTGGACGGCACGGCAAAAAATGTCCAATGGAATGGAAGTTGCTATGGTGACCTTGCATTATTTACAAATTTTTAAACAAGTTTTAGTTTATATCATTTTTGTATTACATCTAGTATTCTAGTGCTATTGCGTTGCGGAAAACGGCAAAAAGTTTAAATATTAAAAAATTTCGACAATATGCCGTGTGCCGTTGTCGGTGCAAACTTTTTTTTCTGGCAACAACACATTTGTCCTAGGGTTTGTCCTAGAGCGTCGAGGTGTCCTTGAGCAAGACATTTAACCTTGACTGCCCCAGGTGGTCAGGTGGTGCCTTGCAAGGCTGACGCCACCATGTTGGGAAATCATGTACAGCGCATTGGGTGGCCTGAAGGTTAGAAAATCACTATATAAATGGAGAACATTGAAAAGTTGTAAACATCTCATATATTTGACTGATCCCAAGCCCCGCCTCCCTTAGTTACTGTAACTAGCTTGGACAAATCAGCATAGTATGGTATAATAGGAAGAGAGACAGTTGACTGAGTTTCTGTCGGGTTTCAAACTTGCTCAACTATTATTGGGTGACAAGGAGGTAAAGGTGCGGGGCTTGGGATCAGTCAGTTGTGTTTATCAACCTGTCTGTGCAGGGGAAACATCCCAGGGGGCGCTGTGGAGTCAGGAGAGGAGCTGTGTCAGTACCTGGCCCCCTTCCCCGCCAAAGGCACGGGTTTCCATCGCTATGTGTTTGTCCTCTTCAAGCAGGAAGCACACATCGACTTCCGGGACGACCGTCAGCAGTACCTGTGGTACGACGGAAACTGCGTTTTAAATTACCCACACGTTTAGGCTTAAAGGTCTAATACGTAAGATTTGACACCTAATGTTCAAGAAAATCTAGTGAGCTTTTACACCGGTCTCTCTCTCCAGAGAGCTCAACTGAATAGATGTTAACTTTACAAACGTAACTTTACATTTAAGACGACAATAAAATATAGACTAGAAACTGAGGTGGAAATCTTATTTGGTGTACCCACCTTTACATAATCTTGCTTTGGTTTACGTATTTACCAAGGTTGGGGTTACTAGCCCTAATGAATGCAAATATATTCCCCACTTCATTGTGTGTGTGTGTGTGCGTGCGCGCCTGTGCGTCTGTGCCTGTCTCTCTTGCGCAGCCACTCGCTGGCCGACCGCACATTTAAGACAGTGGACTTCTACAGAAAGCACCAGTGCACCATGACCCCAGCAGGCCTGGCCTTCTTCCAGTGCCAGTGGGACGAGTCTGTCACCAGCACCTTTCACAACACACTGAGTGAGTCAACACACAGTCACACACACATTTAGACCTCCTCCCCACACCTAACCTGACATGCCAGATGGACTGGAAGGATGGATGGGGAGCCGTCCATCCAAACTGTTTGTCAAGGGCAGGGCAGGCACTTTCAAAAAACACTTGGCAGTTGACTGGATGAACCATCTGGTCGTTTTCACTGTCGGCACACCTAAACCACGCCCGTATAGCTATAAACACTACGCTGATTGAGCGTTCAGTTGCTACTCGGGACACATTCAAAATGATTCCTAGGCTTTCCAGATTGATTCTCGCAGCGAAGTGAAACAGAAGCTCGCGAGATCAGGATGGTCTCGCAATGCTACCCTACACCACCACCACCACAACATTGGAAAGGCGAGGCAATACTGTAGAGCGCTTTGAGTGGCCTAACGTTGAAAAAAGCGCTATGCAAATGCAGTCCATTGACCATTCATGTTAAAATGTACAGCTTACGCATCAAGTCTAAACTTTTAAGTTAATGCAATTTCTTCTAGCACATCAGCACCTGAATATATAATGATTCCTGTTGCAGCATCTCCAGAAATAGCAAAATATAAAGCATAGTCGATAATATCAACATAATACAATTATTGTAAACAATGCATCCCTTTTTTCATTTTCTACTAAGAAGATATTATTGTCATTGTTTTCATGGTCCTCCCTGCAGATATGAAGGAGCCGGTGTTTGAGTTTGTGCGTCCGCCCGTCTACCACCCCCCACAGGTCAAGTACCCCCATAGACAGCCCCTGCGCTACCTGGACCGGTACCGGGATGGAAAGGAGCACACTTATGGAATATACTGACACGTCCGATGCACATTGACCACCACATATTTACTTAGGCATGGAGTAGTTATGGTTGAAACGTTAATATAATAAAGACTTTTGTATTCAGCTGTGTCTTTGCTTCATTGCTAGGCCTGTTACGATATTTATTATATCGACCAATCGTGCAATATGTTGACATGACCTCAATCATTGTTCAGACGTCAGAAATAATGCCTGCATGTTGCTGATATAAAGAAAGTTAGCCATGTTGCGCTGCTTCAGCAGGAGGTTCTCCACACACACACACGCACAGCCTACAGAAGAGGAGGAAGTGTTCCTCAAGGTGTTTTTCCAACGACTGCGTATTTTCAGCCAACTACATTTGGAAGTATACAAATTAAAATGTACCTTTTATTTTTTTTTTGCTTCAGGTTTATTGTTTAATACTTAGCCAAGAAATGAAATTGGTTTAACCAATCATAACAAATATTTTATATCACATGACAATCGCGAAACAACTTTGACCTAATTCTGAAAATATTCTATCTGGGATAATATATCGGCCAACAAAAAAAGGCATCAGGCCTATTCATTGCTTTATTGAATTACTAAATATCACCTGTCTATTACTATCTCCTTCAATAGTAAAGTATTGGTCACTTACAATGGGATGTCTTAATTATCTCTGTCATGGTGCTGCTAATTGAGTTTGACCTCATATCACAGTCAGCCTCTCTATTGAGCTTATGCACCCACAGGAGTAAACTACACTTAATGGAATGTAATTTCTCTGGCATTATTATATTTGTATAATACAGCATTATATAGAGTTGTGCTTATGTTCTCACATACTTCTTAGCACTGACTTCTTCCTTCTCTGTTTGCTTATAATTGCTGGTATACGACCTGTCCAACTACTGACAAATGTACTACATGTAAGTCGCTTTTGGATAAAAACGTCTGCCAAATGCCGTAAATGTAAATGTACTGTATATGTGTGATAATTAGTTAGTCCACTAGCATTGTTCTGCGCTGACGTTTATGTTATTTATACATTCTAGCTTTGAATATTTTACATATTTCTATAAGAGATGTTTATAAATACAAAGTGGTGTGTGAGATTCTATCAGCCAAAATACCCTGGACTTAGTCACTGACATACGTGGACCTATATATTAAAGGTACAGTCCCAGGTTGTGTCTGGAATGCCCCTTAGTTGTTTTTTTTTTTGTATTGTTGATTTGGGTGCCTTAAAGGTGGAGTCAGTGATTAGATAAGAAACCTTTTGTCATAACTGAATATTTCCTCACGGTCCACAAGCTGCCGGCTGCTGCAACACCGTGTCAGCATCGTGGGATGTACAGCTTCTGAGGGAGGACCCTGTGACATTGAGGGTGAGGGGCTTTTGTTTAGAGGGAGTTCAAATATCAACAATCTCTCTCCAGAATCTCAGACTCCAACTTTAACAAGTTCCAAATAAGACAGTAAACAATACAGTAGGTATACACACTCATTACAGGCAGCAAACGTGGTTGAAAGTAGTTCAATATTTGCAGTAAACGTGTTTGAATGTAGATTTGATGTAAACGTTTAGTTTAGTAAATAATAATAATTAGCTCCTATAAATGCAGAAAAGGTGTTTGAAAGTAGTTCAAGATTTGCAATAAATGTTTCATTCAGTAAAAACAATAAATAATATTCACTTATTTAAAGTGGGAGCTAATTAGAACAGCTGTGGCACTAGAACAGAGCACATTTAAAAATGTGTCTTCAGAGGAGCTGTTACATTGGACTGGATACCAGAAGAGGTGCAATGGGAGTTACTTGGGCATTTGTTGTTTGTGCGCTGATGATTCTGCTAACTGAAGGTTTGTCCACGTTGATTAGTTAGGCCCACTTAACCTAGTTGTGAGGGGAAACCGGGGAAAGATCTGAAGCGTAGACTAAGTGCTGTAAACTTGCTGAACACTGACTGATCTGGTGGTCAGTAGAAATTATAGTGTGGTTTAATACTCCAGCGGATAGGTTCACCTTAATTAACTAAAACTTGAAAAGCAGGATCATTCTTAAACATCTGTTAACTCGACTCAAAACAGACTCTAAGGCTCTGCCCCACACATTGAAACTCATTACAAAGCCAATGTTTTTTATGTTCCTGATACTAAGCCAGGTGCAGGGCTCTATGCATAGCTTGTTTTTCCCCAGGGAGCTAGGGGATGTCCTAAGTTAAGCTTGGCAGTACAGTTAAGGGGGTGAGCTATATCTAACAATGTGTCACATTTGTGTTAAATGTATTGTTCTTAATCTATATTTATATACATGTCTAATTGGCTGTAGATTTGTTTAACATGACTAGTGTTTGATCTTGTGTAAAATATGTAATTAGGTGTGCTCAAAACTTGTGATGTGGCCAAATTTGCTAGAAATAGGCTTGACTAGCTTGTACTTCAATAATGCTAGGCTGTTTTACAATAGGCTATATAGCTCATTTTCTAGTAGAGGGGACAACTATTAGGAATCTTGAGCAACCCCAATTTTGAATTAAATGGGTAAACTTAAATGATCTAAAATGCCTTTAAGTTAAATGAATAGATCAATATTTGCACTCTAGCCCATGTCATAATTTTATCTTTCTATAATATTTGATTTGGATACTTTATTCTTAATCTCCCTTCTCCCAATGGAGTCCATGAACAAACGAGCTGCTGGAGATGTTAAATGGGTTCTTTAGTCACCTGAATGTTTGTTGGCTTCTGACACATGTACTAATTCTGCACACTGCTTGTGTTCTATAAAGCACACTTGGAGACAAATGAAGTGGAAGCTGAGCAAGCTGGCTCTAATGACGCCGGCTACCCAAACGCCACAGAAGCGGGCAACTTTGGCGACGCCGGCTACCCAAACGCCACAGAAGCGGGCAACTCAAGCTATCCCAACATTACAGAAGTTGACAGTCTTGGTGGTTATGGTGGCTATGGTGACAGCGGCTACCCTAACGCAACAGATGCCAGTTACCCCAATGCCACTCAAGCCAGCAACTTTAGCGACACCGGTTACCTGAACGCCACAAAAGCTAACGGAACCAGCTCTACAAACTATACAGAAGCAGCCGCCTTCAGTGGCTTTGACGGCAACTCTCCCAACGCCACGACTCAAGCTGGCAACTTTAACGACGGTGTCCATAACGCCACAGAAACCAGTTGAACCAACTATTTCATTAACACCCTCCTATAGTAGGGTGTTAATGAAACTTCTCAGTGGTTAAAGGTTGGAAATTAATTAAACTTGCACACTAGTGAAATTTATTTACTATATCTTTACTGCTAGCAGCCCATTTTGTGTTTTATTTTACGACACACAGCCCTCGCTTTGTAAAAGCAAAACCGTGCAGGTCTTACCACACTAGCCCATGCTATATCCATGTTTTCAATATCTGATTGTCCTGCTTTGTGTAAAATCTTAAATGCAACTGCAGGCTTCCAAGCCTGTGAATGTAACTACACGATGACATAGACCAAACCTCAGATCTCTCTGTATGTGACCATGAGGCTGGGTGTTGGACTCCCAGCCGGAAGGTAGTGGGCTCGAACCCCGGTGTTGACATACCTGTATGCATCCTTGACCCCTAACTACCCTGTCCTGTGTAGAGGCTTTTAAAAACCTAAATTTCTAGGAATATCAATTTCGACAATTTGCATTTCCGTTTTTGACCAAGAGCATTCTTGCAGTTTATAAACAATTACATCATTCCGGAAACACTGAACGCATTCTCAAAGCTGATGCAAATTGTATTTAAGCGATTGAGAAACGTAACTGGATGAGGTTAATCTTGGAAGGCATATTTAAACAAGTTTGTGGTCTTCTACATTCAAGTGTGTATTGTCCATATTTGACTGAGGACTAAAATTCCAAAAGTTCAATAGCGGTCTCAGGTGAACCAGCCGGTGTTGGACTGCCGTGTGAGTGGTACCCTGGTTTTCGACCTAAAAGTGAGTTAATTGAGTTCGGTTTAAGGCGTTTAGCTATGCCAATTCATTTTGTAGGCATACATTAGCATTGAATAATAGTGATGCAATCCGCACTACTGTTTCAAGTGTTTCTGGATGTACTGTACATCTGCATAACATTTAAATCCCTGAATTTGTTGTCCTTATGCCAACAAACAGAGCAATATTGTGAACCTTGTAGCATTTAGCAAGTATTGCGCAATATAGCGCTGTAGCCTATTTAAATGCGGCACAATTCTTTTTTGTATTTTGAAGGATAATCATAGCTAGCTGATCTTGACATGTTCCTATTTTTCTCACTCGAACATAGGTCTACTACAAGTACGGTAGACTAGAATTATGACTATATGTCCGGATTAAATCTGAGTAATGCAGAGACATGAAGTGATTAAATGTAACTGACAACTCTCTTGTCTCTATCTGGTACAGTACATAATTCCACGGCCAGTATTCAGCCAAACTAGGTTTGACCTATAACCACATATGCTGTCTGAGCTCCATTGGCTTTCAGTTTATTAGATGTGTTCCTATATTTTCTATCACATATAAACAAATTAAATATATTGTTTGGCACCTTTAAAAAAAAATCACATTTTCAGAGCATTCTCACAGTATGAATTCTGCTCTACCTGCAAAGGGTCAGAGCCTGACTTTATGCTTATTGTTTTGTTAGCTTTTGACCAGCCATAGTTACACTTGTCCTAGAGGTGGCAGTATTGCTTTACTTGAGGTGATTCGATGGTTGCAGCGTTTTAGCATGCTTCACTTGGTGGCAGCTAGGTTTCAAGTCTTCCTCACAAAGAAGCAGCCCATGGTCTGGTCACAGACCACATCTTTTTCTCATATGCGGTATATGAGAAAAAAAACACTGTTTTAGGTGACTGGTAACATTACATACTTCTATGTATAATGGACCTACTGTCTAGGTCATCCAAATTAATTGGTCAATATTTGCATGTTAAAAGGGTTTAATCAGTGCAGTTAGCAATAACAGAGAAATTACACCAACAATTACATCTCTTCCATTTTATACGCTGCATCATATTGCGACCCATTGTGAATTCAAGGGGGGAAAATGCACAAGCTATATCACTGTTAGCTCACAAAATTTCAGGCTTGCTATATATTTGTAAAAATTTACCCTCATGGTTCAATAATAGCATAAAACAATTAACAAACAAGCAAGCTTATTAAATAACAAAGCTTATTAAAGCTTATTAAATAAAGTTATTTAATAAGCAACCAATTATAGAGGACATGTAAAACAAATTAACTGAATGTACATTGCATCCGGAAAGTATTCACACTGCCTTATTTTTTCCACATTTTGTTATGTTACAGCCTTATTCCAAAATGTATTAAAATATTGGTTTTCCTCCTGAGGAAGGCTACAGAAAGTATGTAAATGGGAGAAGTTTGTAACCACCAGAACTCCTAGAGCTGGCCACCCGGCCACACTGAGCGATCGGGGGAGAAGGGCTTTAGAGAGGGAGGTGACCAAGAACCCTATGGTCACTCTGACAGAGCTCCAGTGTTGCTCAATGGAGAGAGGAGAACCTTTCAGAAGGACAACTATTTCTGCAGCACTCCACCAATCAGGCCTGTATGGTGGAGTGGCCAGATGGAAGCCACTCCTCACATGGCCAAATGGCACCTGAAGGACACTCAGTCCATGCAAAAGAAAATGATATGGTCTGATGAAACAAAGATTGAACTCTTTGGCCTGAATGCCAAGTGTCATGTCTGGAGGAAACCATGCACCGCTCATCACCTGGTCAATACCACCCCTACAGTGAAGCATGGTGGTGGCAGCATCATGCTGTGGGGATGTTTTACAGTAGCAGGAACTGGGAGACTAGTCAGGATCGAGGGAAAGATGAATGCAGCAATATACAGAGACATCCTTGATCAAAACCTGCTCCAGAGTGCTCTGGACCTCAGACTGGGGAGAAGGTTCATCTTCCAACAGGACAACGACCCTAAGCACACAGCCAAGTCAAGGCCAGTCGAGTCCAGACCCCGATTGAACATCTCTAGAGATCTGAAAATGTCTGTGCAGACGCTCCTCATCCAACTTGATGAAGCCCAAAAGTAGGTGTGCCAAGCTTGTAGCATCATACTCAAAAAGACTTGAGGCTGTAATTGCTGCCAAAGGTGCAAATTATTATTTGAAAGTATTGACCAAATGCTGTGAATACTTCCATACATTGGATTTTTTAAAATAAATTTGCAAACTTTTTTCACTATGAGTTATTGTGTGTTGAATTTTGAGGAAAAAATAATTGTAATACATTTTGGAATAAGACGCTGTGAATACTTTCTGGATGCACTGTATACTTGACAAAATTATGAGCAGATATATCAGGAAAAAAATATAATAGAAAAATATGGAAATCAAGCAATAGATTGTGTGTGTAATATTGGCCTGTGCAATACATACATACAAGTCATCTACAGTATCTGTAGTTGTTACATTATTATGGATATTAGTGGGAATTTGGACATGTCAATATGTGTAAAGTATGAGGCCCATCGAAAAGCTTGTCCGATCAAGCCCCTACTAAGGAATGGGCACAAGAGTCCCTGAGACAAAACCAGACCATTTGTGCAGGAATTGTTTCCTTGCCACCTCTGACCAACTATGACATTGTTTCATGTGGTCTGTGGCTGTAAACCGCCAGAATCACAACAGTAAATGTGTGACCAGCATGGTTACATATGGTGGAGTTGTGTGGGGTGGAAAGGTACTAATACCACCATGGTTCCTGTTCCCGAACTCGACAAAGAGCCCTATCACAATGTGTGCCTTAACTAGAACTGCATTCATCTTCTTTTTACCTTATTTTATATAATATCTTATTTATGGTATGTTCACCACCACCACCTACCAACATCAATTAGGACTACAAAAATGGCTACCTGGCAGACCCTGCCATCAACCCTGGTCAATAGTGTTTAAACAAATCCAACCAACCTTTGGCTCTAACGCTTTCTTTGGTACTGGAACACGGCTGTATTGTATTATTGTCAAGTCACAGAAGGTTTAGCCAGTATTGTGTTTAGTATTGTATTATTGTAGTCTCCGAAGGTTTAGCCAGTATTGTATTATTGTAGTCTCCGAAGGTTTAGCCAGTATTGTGTTTAGTATTGTATTATTGCAGTCTCTGAAGGATTAGCCAGTATTGTGTTTAATCATACAGCATCAAAGGTCACTTAAAGTTTTAAAATGTCAATCTTGAGACGATGTCTATCACAAGTTAAGTCCTCGCCACACGCAGCATTTCCATCACATCCAGCAGTTTTTCCCGAGGTTTCCCTCTGTCTTTACCCCTCTTCATCTCCTCCCTGTCGATCTTCTCCCAGTCGGAGAACGTCACGGGCTGCACACCTGAACGTACACATTGGTTACACAACATTATCTAACTGGAGTCGAGCGAGAAGACATTCACTGAATTTGAGCAAAGAAAAAAAAAAAATAGATTGTCTTCCGATAAATTGCATTACCTCTCTGCTCCAGCAGAGGGCCAATTTCCCGCGAGCCAGGCCTGGCGGTGGAGCTGTCCAACATACCCGAGTCCAAGTCCTCCATCAGGGTGCGGGCGGTGTCGAAGCTGCTGCTCATGGTGGTCGCTATCACCCCCGTGGGGCCTGTCTTCAGCCAGCCGCTGCAGTACAGGCCTGCGGAGAGAGACACGGGACACTGTAAGAGACTGGCCTGACCCTGGCTGCTGCACAGGCAAGTCTGGACTCTCAGCAGCCATTTGTTGAGGCCAAAGTCCTTATGGCCGGGCTCAACTGCAATAATTAATAGTTACACAGGTAACTAATAACAACCACCATACCACCCAGCTCTAATAAATAACCAGTAAATACAGCGACAATTTAAAAGATGCATAATTTCTAAAGACATGCTATCCCCCGCTAATAATTAAACAAATAAATGCAGCAACAATATAAAAGATGCAAAATTTCTAAAAACACTTGACAAGTACATAGGCCATCTTCCATTAACTGCATGCTTTCAAACCTGTGGAGAAAAATGCCTTATGTAAACAATGGAGATACCGGTGGTACAATCCAATACCCTGGCTTGTTTTCCCTGTCGACACATAACCACTGAATACAAAGTTCTATCTCTTCTGCTGTTTGCGTGTGGATGAAAGGCCATACAAAAAGCTATGCATTTAATAACATCTGTGTACGTGTGGACTATACTGTAGGCTTAAAACCTGCAGGGCAATGGATTCCAGGGTTGAGAGAAACACTGAGCAAGAGGGTTTTCTAAGGGATATTTTGTGCAAACCAAATAATCCCCAGACAGCACCTGTGGTCTGCAGGACCCGGCCCATGGTGTTGGGGATGGTGGCCCTCTGAGGGTCAAAGGGCACCGACGAGTCAATGGGGAGGCTCTTGTAACCGATGCTGTTTATGACCAGGCCACAAGCTAGGTCCTCTGTTTCTCCTGTTGACACGGCACGGGCAACTCCGCCTTGCCCCTGACAGACAGACAGACAGACAGACAGACACACACACACACACACGTTATTTCATTGATGATTTGATCTCAGAGTTCACAGTACTCATTCAACAGACGCATAATTCATCTTTTATAAAACATGCCTGCAGGAACACAAACACGCTTTTTAATTACATTTTGTAAATGTGTGAAATAATCTCTAAATGTACACTTACAAATATAGATACAGATTTGTACACGTTTACAAACCTGAATACAATTTTGATTGCACGTGCAGATTCCTCTACACATTCACAAATCTCAGTATGCATTTAGAGATTCTTTTACACATCCGTGTTCCTGTTTACAGAGCGGGCTGTGAAGTTTCGTGTGCCGACAGGCAAAATATTAAGACCCGACACCGGATAAGTGGATGAAGATGGATGGATGGATTACAAAAAGTGTATTACTCTTACAATCACTCCACCTTCAAGTGCAAGTCTAAGTGCAAGTCAAAGTCCAATTGTCTTAGTGTTTATAAATTATCCTATGCATGAAAACAAAACGGTCAAGTAAATAAGAGTTTTTATTCAACTTTATTGAACACCTAAGGGTGCGATCACACATGCGCTAAATGTATATTCACCTCCAATTCACTTCCATTTTATATATGAACGAAGGTGCGAATCCTGTGCCGAAGCAATTTCGCATCTTCAGAGTTCAACATAGGTGAACTCTGACCTAATAACACAGCCTCAAGTGCGTGGTTGACCCCACAGGGCTTCAACTGGCAATAGTTCTCTTTAGCGAGGCAGGACTGACTGGAGGAGGCTTTTGATTATGAATTCTTCATCGGAAGACGAAGGTCTATCGTGAATGATGTAAGTGTGACCGCAGCCTAAATTCTACTGTAACTGGAGAGAGGGTCATTAATCCTATTAGAATAAGGGGAGGGACACAATACAGTGTGAGAGAGAGAGAGAGAGAGTCCCCCCACCTCCAGGACATTGACAGCCAATCGGACGGCGGCGACTCTGGTGAGGTCAGCGTTGGGCAGGACCGCCAGGGGACTCCGAAAGAAGCGAAAGCCCCAGGAGTGAGAGGTGTTGCTCCCCCCGCCGTGGCCCTCCTGCCCCCTCTCCCTCTCTGCAGGGCTCTCCAGAGCCGTCCTCAGCAGCAGCTCCGTCAGGCGCTTCCTGGGCCTTGGGGCCTCTGGCGTACAAGGGAACAACTTTAGGAACCTTTAGGCAAAGTCTTTATAGGCAGGTCTGGCCGCCCGGCAGCCATCTTGGTCAGGTCAACGTCCTTACAGGCAAGACTAGCCGCTCGGCAGCCATCTTGGCAAGGTCAAAGTCCTTACAGGCAAGATTGGCCGCTCGGCAGCCATCTTGGCAAGGTCAGAGTCCTTACAGGCAAGACTGGCCGCTCGGCAGCCATCTTGGCAAGGTCAAAGTCCTTACAGGCAAGATTGGCCGCTCGGCAGCCATCTTGGTAAGGTCAGAGTCCTTAGAGGCATGGTAACGCCTCCAGGCAGTTATTTAGGAAGACCATATATAACTGTTTTTAAATTCTCTAAGGGGTCTGTATACAATGTCTGTTTTGGGTTTACACACAGTTACACACTGTTGTGTGTAACTGTTTAAATTCTCTAAGGGGTCTATATACAATGTGTTTTAGGTTTACACACTGTTGTGTGGAACTGTTTAAATTCTCTAAGGGGTCTGTATACAATGTGTTTTAGGTTTACACACGGTTGTGTGTAACTGTTTAAATTCTCTAAGGGGTCTGTATACAGTGTGTTTTGGGTTCACACACAGTGTGTAACTGTGTGCTGTTGTTCCTTGCCTGGTAGGCGGAAGCGGTAAAGAAGGTGTAGTCAGTCATGTGATTAAGGGCTAAATACAAAAACCTGACTTGACTTGGATTTGGATTTACTGACTTGACAAGGATTTATTTTAGGGTTCATAAGGTTTATTATGGTTGAGACGTGCTCTTATATCCATTTATGTTATCTGGTCTTTAATGTTATGTAATAAATAGCTATATACATACATTTGACTAGACATTCCCAAGTAAGGTTTGAGCTTAAAGAAAACACGTCAAGGAGGCAAAATCCTTGATAGCGAAATGCCTAATGTAGAAATGATTGCAACAATCTTTACAGTTTACATACTGCACTATTACAGGAGGCGAGAGGTCATGCCTTCAAAACTAAACATCACACAGCGCATATGGTTAATGTTGTTTTTTATATTTTTATATAATGTAATCATAGAAAGTGCATGCTTGATGTAATTTCCCTCAAACATCACACATAGTGTTCAAAAGGAAGCAAAGGGGCAATAAACCTTAACCATATTGTTATCACCCCAATCAGGCGTCCTTTTTAACACAGAACAAAGTTCAAGATTTTGGCTTCAAGCTGGTGCAATATGCACCTGTGTTTTCTTTAGACTGTACACAGAGTGGAATAGACTCAGCTGCGAGCTGGCCCAGGTTACTTTATTTGTTACCCGTAGGTAGATTTGGCCTCTCCGGAAACCATCACCTTATCGTGGTGGAGAGGTTTGGGTGCCCCTATGA
>JAODUH010070231.1:0-16505 GCA_027564835.1 Typhlichthys subterraneus
ATATATAAATAAAAAACAGTAAACATTTTTATTCTTAAGTCTTGAGCAAACAATAAGTTAAAATGGTTTATTACGAGGCAGGTAACACACGTGGCCACTTCACTCAGGCAGCCTCTTGGAAAGGGAGCCTGACTAACTAATCGCCATGACGACATTAACATAAGGGCTCCATTTTATTAAAATAATCAACTGTGATGACATGTTGTGGTCAAGTGCAAACCTGCGCAGGTGGACAGCAAGTGAGTGTGGAAAATGCATGTAAATGAGAGAGAGAGAGAGAGAGAGAGAGAGAGAGAGAGAGAGAGAGAGAGAGAGAGAGAGAGAGAGAGAGAGTGCAGTGCCTGCAGCAGCATGTAAACGCTCATAAAACATGAATCTTGTCTGTGCTGCATCATTGTGTGTGGGAAGACACTGAACCGCCGCTGAAACTCACAACCTCATAGGCCCACACACATGCACGCACGCACACACACACACATGAACAAGGCATCATTAACAGCACAAGGGTGCAAGTGCCTCTCCCAGCCATACAATACACATCAACGTGACATCTGTCATGCCAGATCAGTCTCCCCTAAGATGCTGAACGCCATGCATGAAATTTAAACATTGTTACACAACATTACACATATGACTTTCAAAGTGACACAAGTGTTGCTGAAACACACATTTGCTGTTGCACCCTACCACCACACCAACTATCTGTATAGGAGTCTGTGCTCCAGTTTGATTATAGCCCATCAACACTTCAACAACACACATCAACACCAGGGGATGGCTTGTCTATAGTGGTCAGGGTGTCACTCCCAGCCGGAAGGTCATGGGTTCAAGCCCCAGAGTTGGCTTTACGGTGGCAATCATTGCCGGAACCCCTGCTCCTTGATATTGTACTTTGTAAGTTGCTTTGAATGAAATTGTCTGCTGAATTACCCAATAAAAATAAGTTACCTTGTCGTTTGGCTATGAAAACACAGATCTTCATCTAACTATCACCTCTAATAACATTCATTCATATGTTTTTACTCTTTGTAACATAGTTAAGAAAATATCTAACTAAATCTAACAAATCTAAAACACACAGACAAACTCTGTATTGTGTTAAGAACACACAGTTTGCTGCGGCAGCTATAAAGATGCTGCACCCCTTATAAAGCTCCTTCTATAAGCCACCTTCCCCTGGGTTCACCAGCGATTGAATAAGTGACAGGGGTTGAGCCGTTTGGCAGGGCGGGCAGTCGATATCAGCGTTAGCAGGACTTCATCAGGAAAGTTCAGCCTAGCATCGCATTAGCTGATTAAAGACAATACGATCCTCTTCCTGTTAAATGAGTTACGGGAACAATATGGCCATGTGTGTCAGCCATGTATCTGTACGGAGATACCTTCAGCATGGCTTTAGTCATATTAGCCACAAGGTGACTTTACAACCTTAACTCCATTTGTACATTCAGGACACTTCCATTATAAAAATATTATGCTGGGCCTTGCTAGACACAGTACAAGGTGTATGTTATTAATGTTACCCATTGAAGAAAAGAAACATCCAGTTAATGATAGGAGATATAATTGCAAAGCCCTTCACACTGTGATGACATATTTTATTGTGTGGACCCAGATGGCAGCACATACAGGGTTAAAATATATATATATTATTATTATTTATTTGCAGTCTCCAGTGGAAATGATTGGACGGGAACCAAATTGGAGTAAAGCGATTTGTTCGACAGTGCCACAGTAAAAGTGCGATGTCAATTTCAGAATAACTACAAACTCATAAACTCCTAAATATGTGTTTGGCCCGCTGTGGAGACGGCGAGGCACGCTTCATCCATGCCGCCATAAGAAGCTGAGATAAAGATGATAATCATGGTCATCAGGCTTCCTCTCTGTCACACACGCACACGCACACACACACACAGATGCACGCACACACACAGATGCATGCACACATGCACACGCACGCATACGCACACACACGCACACACGGCCACGCACACACCCATCCCGGCATATTAAAACCCGCTCTCAGCTCTCCACCCGTACGCTCTTCGTCTTGGAGGAAGGGGTGGGGGGGTGGTAGAGAGGGAGAGAGTGAGAGAAAGAGAAAGAGAGAGAGGGAGAGATTTGCACATTGGCCCCTTTCGACCCTGCACTGCGTAGCCCTAATATTGCCGGCGACCACTGAATATTCATGACCGCTTCATGGTTGATTAAGTTTGTGTGTGGACCTGGTCACTGATTGCAGAGCGCCCCCCCCCCCGCCGCGGACAAGGGCTGAAGCCTCACCATGCCGGCCTGCTACTGGGTCGTCTCTCTGCTTTGCTGTAGAGGCACTGCGGAGGAATACAGGAGCGGCTTTTTTTTTTTTTTTTTTTTCTCATGTTTATTCAAGCCGATGTAGCTGAGCGAGGCGAAAAGCTGCAGCACACGTTCAAACACCCATTCAGAAAACCAGGCGTAGGATGAAATTGTCTTGTTTACCGGGGGAGTGCTCACAACAAAGCGATAACGAAAATGAGAAAATGACAGACATCAAAGGAAAAGCAAACATGCTCCCATTCAGTTAATAATAATAATAATTTTCAACATTTTTCCATTTTCTAATGCATTCTACAGTCACGGTTCAGGTGGATTGCCGATGATAGTATCTCTCTAATGGCTGTCAAGCAAACTGCTTAATACACCACATACAGTATCTCAATATACTCTCTGTGATTCACGCATGTGCTGAAATAAATGTGCAGCCATGCGTACTCCACGTTCAAAGCAAGGAAAACACTGCCTGTTGTTTGCTGCTTGTGTCTGCCGTGCAGGCATTGTGAAAGGGAGACAGCAAACACTTAGATGCCTGTTGTCTCTTCAACGCTGGGCAATACATCATGTACACAGCCCCCAATAAAGGCCTCAGCCCTTGTGATAAAGCCTGCAAGTGGACCCACACTATACCGTGGTGTAAATCACAGAGACAGAACCAGGCCTGTTGGAGCGAGCTTTGGCTTTCCATCTCTTTTAAAATATCCTCCGGCCTTCTATATTAAAGCCCGCCTCTATTATAAACAGCCTAGTTAAGGAGACACATTATTGCGAGAGAGAGAGGGAGAAGGAGCAAAAGAGAGAGAGAGGAAGGGAGAACGAGTGATGGAGAGAAAGAGAGCGAGAGGGAGGGAGGGAGTCAGAGTGCTCTGTCCCCATCGAAATCAGTTGCTCGCCAACAAGTGCCGCTCTACCAGATCCCAGATAAACAACACAGAACCAGGAATCATTAAAGCCCCAATCCACTATCCGTGCCTGATAACAAGAGGAAGGTAATGTAAACACGGCAACGATCCTTTCTGATGCTTTCCTGTCCAGGCATATGAAGTCAGAGTATCAGGGAGCAGGGCTGAGCTAGCCTGGCTCTGCCTGACTATACTACTATCAATGATTCACTGAGATTACAGTCTGGAAACCCTGCATGGCTACCCTGCACCGCCACCCTGCTGGCCACCCTGCTGGCCACCCTGCACCACCACCCTGCTGGCCACCCTGCACCGCCACCCTGCACGGCCACCCTGCACCGCCACCCTGCACGGCCACCCTGCACGGCCACCCTGCAGGCCACCCTGCAAGGCCACCCTGCACCGCCACCCTGCACCGTCCCCCTGCTGGCCACCCTGCTGGCCACCCTGCACCGCCACCCTGCACCGTCCCCCTGCTGGCCACCCTGCACCACCACCCTGCACGGCCACCCTGCACCGTCCCCCTGCTGGCCACCCTGCACGGCCACCCTGCTGGCCACCCTGCAGGCCACCCTGCAGGCCACCCTGCACCGCCACCCTGCACCGTCCCCCTGCTGGCCACCCTGCACGGCCACCCTGCTGGCCACCCTGCACCACCACCCTGCAGGCCACCCTGCACGGCCACCCTGCACCGCCACCCTGCTGGCCACCCTGCACGGCCACCCTGCACGGCCACCCTGCTAGCGGTCCAATCAGGGTGGTTTAGTGAGATGACGTTGAAGTGAGGAGTGTTTAGAAACGGTGGTAGACCTAGATGAGGCGATCAGAACACTTGTAGCAACGGTGATTGTTTAAATGCTGTCCAATAGCTTCCAAATCAATCAAAGGTCTACGCCCAGTAGGAGTAGGAGCAACTGTTATCACTTTGTAATGGAGCATTGCCAGACTTTATTCACAAACACATTGTAGGTCTGCTTACACCAGGCTAGCTGCAGCCTAACCACATTTTACTTCTCCTTTCAAATGCAAAGCTCAGATCAGTAGCTATCAAACTGTATGGGATACAACGTCGAGACTGCCAGAGATGTGTGACATGTGAGACTGGCGAGTGAAACTGAATTACTGTGATTATTGAGTCATATCCCCATCTTGTAATGCTCAGCATATCTACGTTATCTAAGTTATGAATGGCACAGAACACAATCAGAATCCTCTAGATATCATGTGACATCAGTGACCTCAGTGACATCATGTGGCATCATGTGACACACGCATTCGATACAGCCAATCACAGTAGTGCATCCCCTGGGTATCGGGCCTAGAGGTTTGCAGTATAACTGAAAGGCGACCCAAACAACTATCCACATGCCACACAAAAGACAGTTCATTCCCCATCTCAGAACGTCTCATTTAAGACCAGGTGGGCAGGGAAGTGAGACTGTGTTTGTGTCTGTGTTGTGAGAACTATGCAAGGCATTAGAATAACACACAGGGAACGGGGTGTAATTAACGGATCAGAACAGTCCGATTTAAGGTAAAATCAGCTATTTCAAGATAAATACTAGTTTTCAACAAATATCGCCATGCATTTCGCTATCTTACCGTTCTCTGTGATACTTCCACACAACCCTGGCTCCATAAATGGCAACATAAACAAAGTGGCAAACACCGCTCGTATCAACAAAGCCGTAGGACTAGGCTTTGGTTCACAATGCATTCACTTTATTTGAGAAGAAGGCAACAAAATCATCAGCTGATAGGGATGATGGCGATGGAGGAGTGGGTGGACTGAGGAGGATGGAGGAGGGAGACTAGGCAGAGACTAGTTTCCTGGTGTCAGCGGCAGTTGTGATTTTGGCTTGACAGAAGGTAGTTTTGGCTGAAGAAACAGAGGAAGTGAATTTGGAGAAGAGGCAGTGGTCGGATGACAGATCTTCATGTTGGTGGGACTTTTTCCATTTTCTTTCAGCTGCTCTTAGCTCTGTTCTCCAAGCCCATAGAGGATTGGACAGCCAGGGTATAGGTGGAGACGATGGCGTCTGTTATGTAGTGAGCGGTTGATTGATGAAGTCTTCATAACCAGAAGTGTTCATAACCTAATTAATAAACTAATTAAAAACCCTTCAAAAAACACTTAAAGGGTAGGCTATTGTAAAGTGGTATTAGCTTGCTCTAACTATACCTTTTAATAAACCCTTTTAGATAAGATAAGAGTTTCACATGGAGCTCTTCAGTTGATATAACCAGCTGGCCGGCTGTCCTTCCCAATCAGTGATTGTGTGTGTGCGTGTGTGTGTGTGTGTGTGTGTGTGCGTGAGTGCGTGTATTCATGGAAGAGGGTTAAGAGAGAGAGGGAGTGAATGCATACAGTATGCAGACAGCACCCTATAGCCAACAGCATATGTGCTCCACGCTTTCCAGATAAAATGCTCAATTAATTCACAGAATGTGCATGAGAAGATCTCATGCACAGGATACCTTGGCAGGCAAATTCTTAATCCCTAAAATGTTTTAATGAATAAATAAAATGCCAGGCCTGTCCAACGCTGTGTTATGCTGCTACCGTATATTTAGCGCTTTAAAAACATGTGAGACAGAAGCTCCACAATTACTGCGTACCCTGCATATGAAATCTCTTGGGGATGTCAATAAGTCGAGAGTAAATCTTATGTTCCTCCTTTCTGCTGGTCTGCAGAAGCTTCTGTGCCTGGGAACGTTGTTATTGAAGGAATGTTCCCTCAGCATAATGCCGTTATGCTGGTTTGGCAAGTGATATACTGTGGCTTTGCGGGGATTCAGCGACACACCGGTGGATTCTAAAAGCCAACGCAGTGAAACAACATTTAATCAAAGTCCTCATGCTAACTGGCAATACATTGAATAGAGAGGCTCTCCTAGCTTCTCATGAGTCTCACTTAAACTGCACACAGTCCCGTCAAACTTTCATAAAGCCTTCTCTAATCCCACATGCCACCCCCCCTGTCTCTCTCTCTCTCTATCTACATATCCCTCCCTCTCTCGTTCTCTATCTCTTGCTCTTCTTTTCAATCTAATCCTCTTGTTTTTAATGCCAATGATATATGTATGCGTCCATTAAAGCTGCATATGATAACATGCATTACGGAATAAGTGTAACTTAATTGCTAATAGAAAAATATTTTTTCCAACCAAGCTATGTGTGTTGCCATCTTTGACTGGATTATGTATGGGAAGATATGGCTTTACAAGAACAATAAAAGAAGACTACATGTGTATATAAAACACTCCACTTGTGGAGAATAGCTGTCATCACGTCAGAATTCCTTCCACCTCTTTTAAATGGTCAGACAGTTACTATGCCAGCTTCTATAAAGCATTTATAAAGTGCTTTTCCACGCTTCCGGCCACTCAAACACTTTACAGTAGCCACACATTCACAATGTATGAATTGTATCGTAAAGTGGTATTATCACTAACTATACCTTGGTGAGGAGTGAGCGGGGGTACGAACCAGCGGCTCCTCGTTCATTTATCACCCCACTCTATCCACTGCCCCACTGTCGCACTGTATTCCGTGTTAAAGGTATAGTCAGCGATTGCAAGCTAAATGTAAGCTAATACACTTTTTAGTCAAATTCAATAAATATGTCTTTGCATTTCGCTAGCGTACCGTTCTCTGTGCGTGTTGAAAAAATAATCTGTTACTTCCACACAGCCCTGGCTCCGTAAATAGCAACTTAAACAAATTGGCGAACACCGCTCGTATCAACAAAGCCGTAGCACTAGGCTTTGCTTCACAATACATTTCAAAGTGTGAGGCGCTGGACAGCGGAGCGATACTGTTTTGAGCTCGAAGTTAGCAAGAAAGACACAGAAACCCTGCCGTTAACACTGAATACAGTTACTAGCGGACATGCAAGGATCCTCTACCTTCCACCTTCTGCAAAGGACAGACACGGGTGTGCTTTCTGGTGATGTAAATCTAGACTCTTACTAAGTAATAGCTCTCAATCAATGTCCTGAAAGCTATTGCGATGGGAAGGATTACAGCAGGGGGGAGAGAGTTGTCTCGTGCCCCTGTATGGGAGGATCGTGTCCACATTACTCTACGGTACCTGGATGAGAAGGGAACAGGAATAAAGAAGACAAGAATGGTAACCATCCAGTCACTTCCTAAGACTGGCGCCGAGCAGTGGAGCCAAGCGTGAAGCTGCTGATTTAAAATGGTAATCAAGAGAGCCTGGGTAAATGACAACCTGACAAAGAAGCATGTTTCATTCCACCCCTCTGCAGGACTGCTAGCTATTAGCATTGCCACACACACACACACACACTAGAATGTGCCTGCGAGAATAACAACAACATGAAAGGAGTGGCTTGGAATTAAATAGAGCTTGGTGTAGCCACGGACACACACTCTCATTTTGGAAAGACGTGAATATTGCACTGGAGGACATTTTTAAGTTACACTTGATATTTCTCAGAGTTTGAAAATAGTGAATAGAAAAAGCAAACGGCATGGAAACTCTGAGGATGCCCCCAATTAAAGTGAAACGTCGATGGGAAACACTGACACAACGTCAATGGAGACATTCAGCACCATGGACAGCTACTAGAGCACCAACCACCATGAATTCCTTTATAGACTATTGATAATTCTTGAAGCAGTCCATCTCTTCTATATAATGTCTCAGTGACTACAGTCAGTCGGCAACGGTTCACCTCGGGCTTCATCCAGCTCAATATCCACATAGCCATGACAACGCATGGCCATAGAAAGACCATTGATCTATACATGCTTAATGTCATGCGTACAACAAGTCATCCAGCACAATTTTACATTTACGGCAGAATCACATTATCAGGTGAATGAAGGAGAGACAAACAGCTTTCATTACAATGAGCCTGTTTCTTCACAGAGCAGAGACAACAATAGATGCTCCAGATATATTGACCCACCGGGGATATTAACTCATCCATCGGAGAGAATGACAAATACGTAGATGTGTGGGCCCTCTATATATGCAGGCTGCTTGCCCAGCTCGTCTCACGACAGCATTTCACCCCAACCCTTTGTATGTATATGTTCAAATGCAGCAAAGGGGAGTCTATTGCTACACAGAATAGGGGGTGGGGAAGGTTAGGTCCTAGGGCCTCATGTACTAACGTGTTAGCACCCGTTTCGTCTCACTTTGCACCTAAAATCATGGCGTTGTGTGTACGAACATTGCTGAAACATAGGCCTAAATATGAGGAACTTGTTCACAAACTGAACCACGTGCAAACTAAACAAATAAACACACACACACACACACACACACACACACACACACACACTAATAGCACACAGTGCACTTGAACCAGTCTATCTGGCAGGACAGACAGACTTTCAGCGGGGTTCGGATGATCACTCAGCCATGTCTGCAATGCCCCTTATCACTCATCCTGATTTAACACTGGCCAGGGTAACCATTAAGCCGTGACACCTATAGGACAATCAGGACTCACTGAGGGGGGGTCACGTTTAGCTGTGACACCAAGCTGTGGCCTTTTGTTAACCAGAAGCAACACACACACACACAAACAAATATCATGGTCATTAGCTCTCTCATCCATGGTTCATTCTATAGGGTGGTTCCATTAACGTACAAAGACAATGTACATCAGGCAGAGGAGTTGAGGTGCTGAATATAGCAGAGATGCTGAAGACCCATTCTTGACCCATATTCTGACCATATAACAGTATCCAGGACGTCCCTGCTTAACTTCACCTAGTTATTTTACTGGGTCTCTCTCTCTCTCTCTCTCTAATTGTATTTATTACAATTTAAACAGCACACAAACAAGTGTTTTTAAACACAAACAATAAAGCACATGATTTTCTCTATGCTCAAGATTTAGCACACCATTTCCAACCCTGTCTCTACACTAGACCATTGTGTCTCTAGATGTTCCATGCTATACTTCACATAGATGCTAACCGGTTAAATTCTAAAACGTCCTAGAAGCTAAAAGGTAAAGTGCTAACATTAAACACAGTGTTATGCTCAAACAAACAATGTGACTTTGTCTGTGCCTTCACCATTGTGTTTGGACACCTGCTTCTGTCTCGATGGCGTGCTTGTGCTGCATCCGAAACAGCAGATGGACATGAATATGTCAAGTGGGCCTCAATGACGCGCTAACATAGACCCATACCGTACACACACCTGTTCACCTTCACCTGGAATAGCAGCTGCACGCTAGCCCATTATCAGGGAGCAGGGCTCAAGATAGCAGCAAACAACTCTTTTCTATGTAAAGATCTAGTGGCCTAATGGCGACCTGAGCAGCGAATTACATCACTCTGTGTTGTAATCCAAGCTCCTCTGTTTACACAGCCGGGCCAACCGCTCGTGCTAGAGCGCGCGCGTGTGTGTGTGCGTGTGCGTGTGTGTGTCACAAATCATTTGTTTTGGTCTGAGATGTTGGTGCAACATACAATACAGTGGCAGACAAGATCATACATTGTTTCTTTAGTGGTAGAGTCAGCAACTCCAAACAAATACAACTCTCCCTTCAATGTTGCAGGGTGATCCCTCAGAAGCTCTGTCCCCTAAATTGGACACCCGTTGCCAAGGCTAGCACAGTGTTGTGTGGTGCGGTCTGCACCACTTTGTTTATGTTCCCATTTATAGATCCAGGGCTGTGGAGGAACACCAGATATCCACCAGAACAGGGTAGCATGTGAGTAAAAATCCACTGAATTTGAACAAGTGTATTAGCTTACATTCACTGACTCTACCTTTATCGTTGAACTGGGAAGACTAGGGAGGACTAATCACAAGAGGCTAGCAGTCTGTGTGTGGACTGACCAGTGGGGGTGATCTGTGCATAATCCTTGTCAGGGGCATAGGCATCGGTTTTCTATAGAATTATATAGGATGCCGTTAATTCCAAGTCTCTCTGGCATATTGGCCCTTGCACAACAAATATCAGTCATGGCCACGTGCGTCCAGTTTACAATGCTGTGTTCTATAACTGAAATTAAAATTTATTAGACAAAGTAGACAAAACACAAACAAAAACAAATAAAATTGGCACCAGGTAATCCTACCGGTATGGATTCAAATGTGACTAGTACCATAGCCAACCTTATCCTCACTAATAGGAGACATTGAGAAACACCCTATGACTCAAAAGAACCAAAATACTAATTTCAAGACTCTGTCAAGTTCTTTACACTGAATGAGATTCAGAGGCCCAGGTTGAGCACAAGATCCGGACTTCCCACCATAGGCTATTACAGGAAAACAGACTTAACTTAATGCTTAACTGTTATTGCAGGACAGGTGAAAAGGGGCGGGGCTTGGAATCAGTCAATTCACCCAACTACTAAAGTTAATACGCTCTAACATCAAGGCAAGAATATGCAAGTTTAAAGTAACCAAGCTGTATTATGTTGAGCAAAATAATACTGCTAACTTTGCCACACATGGAAGGTCAAAGAGAACTCAAAAGCAGAATTAACTCCACAAATAATTTAATGTGGAGCGTGGCTTGAACAAAGGCTTCAGTCTGGCACAAAAAATAACATCAAACACAAAACAGCCAGTGTTAGAAAAAGACTACCAAAAAGCACAGCTTGTATCTCAGACACATGCCAAGATGATCTAACAGAGAACAAAGGCTAGTCTGTGGGCTATATAGCAGTAACGAGGCCCAACAAGGTCCAGGTGCAACGCCTCCTTGATTGGTCCTTGGCTCTTAGGTGAGATCAGGAGCAGGAAACTGGCCTGGGAGACGATAGGCCACACACACACACACACACAATAGAGGGGAAGGACCTAGGTGGCAAAAGGACCTGGTCGACTCGTGACAATCTTATTGTCTTCACATGTCTTAGTTTTGAGCAAGACCACATTAGTAGAAAAAAAGAAGACATTCACAGGCAAAGAATATTTCAACGCCACGTGACGTTTCTCTGTACGGTTTGAAATAGTTGTCTCAGTTGCCCTAAATACCATCTTAAAATTGTCCAACCAAGGTTAGTAGGCTATGTCCTGTTTGCATTTATAGCTGTTTTGTTAATTTTCTAATGTAAAAAAATAAAATAGCACTTTTTTAGCACCTTTAAAACGGCTAAATACATTTGCATATGGAGAGTGTATGCCTACAGTACAGGGGCTTTAACATTATTCCCTCAATACTGTATCCAACTGAAGACCTTCTCCGAAAGTCAAGTCATGTTTATTCATATAACCCGGAATCACATTACAGTTTCAAAGGACAGCACACGTCCAGATTTCACAAGGAACCACACAACACCCCCTACATCTGTTCATATACTATTGGGCAAAGACACAAACACAAAGTGGAAAAGTGTGTAAGAAGCCACCATCTCTGTGTACATGGCACAGTAAAAGCCAACCGCGTAAATGCATAGGGAATAGTGGCCTTAAGCGACAGGTCTCCGATTCCCATACCCCCTCTTCAGCCTCAGCACTTATGGAAGGTTAAAACTAAGATGTTGAATATTAGGAAAGATAACTGGAAGCGAAAATGGAATGCTTCTCTTAAGTGGGCGTGTCACCAGTGGCATTTTGCTGTGGAGGTTGAAGCCGAGCTTCAGTTTACTTTCAATCAGTCTGGAAAGCCTCGGAATCATTGTGAATGTGTCTGAGTAGGAACTAAACTTTCCAATCAGCGTTGTGTTTATAGCTATACAAGCGTGGCTTAGGTGTGCCGACCATCTTGCCGACAGCGATAACGACCAGATGGTTCATCCAATCAACTGCCAAGTATTTTTTTAAAAGTACAGCCATTCACAAACAGTTATAATGTACGTCCCCCAAGATGGTCTTGTGATGACCAATCCTCTGGCATATCAGGGTAGACGTAGGCAGTGCCCGGACAATATATCTGCCATGCATGGCCTGAGACAATGTCACTTTACTTGCAACACTGAGTCATTCTAATCTGCATAAAGGGTGAAAAGTGCCATCCCTCCCGCTCCACACCTCCAGTGCCGTCTGTTGAGCTCACTCTGTTTCCAAGCTGCTTAAAATATATCACTGCTGTAAAACCTTGCAGTATCTGTGTTGGTCAGCAGGCCACGAAACAGGTTATTGAGCAATTCTCCAATTTTCTACCAGAGAACGAGGCTTAGTTGACGCCATGGAGACCGTCAATCATCTGCCTCGGAGGAGCTGTTCGGAGGAGACATTCTGGGGCGCCGGTTTCCGTCAGCTCTGAGGTATTTACCAGCGTTGACGACAACTGCAGGTGCCTGTAACCCCAGGAAAGCCTCTCACCCACAGGAACGCAATGGGAGCTGAGAAGCTGAGAAAATGGCACCTGACAACCAACAGACAATTTTGCACTCTAAACGAAAATTTGAGTTGTGAAGTTTGAGGAAAGCAGCAGCCCTTTTCTCTTTTTGTTTTGTCATGTAATTCATATACGTATCTCCTCTTATTTTAGTGCAGCAAGCTGTAGCTTCGCGATTATGCACATTAGGGAGTAGATATACGTACAGTATACATAATAATGTTATCTCATACATAATTTTTGACTCATTACTAACAAGTGGCGCATAGCCTACTTACGTTTTTTTTTTAGATTATGTTTTTTCTTTCAAAATCTTGAAATAATCTGTTGAAACAAGGCATACTGCAACCCAAATCCCCCATCTCCATAACAAATACATCTATATCATTAGAAACAACAGAGAGGCGTGAGCTTTAATCACTGGTAGATGCAATGAGAAATTAAATGTGTAAACAGTAACATTCTTTATACCAAAAATATCTTTTAGTTTAAAGGAATATTTCAAAGCATTTCCAATAACAATGTTTAATAAGGGTGAAGTAATCTAAAAGTAATGGAAAGTAATCAGATTATGTTGTAATCCAAAAAATACGTTACTGATTCAGCCTGGTAACTAGTAACTGTAATAGACTACATTTAACCTACCCAGCCCTGCTGATAGGCAGGCACAGTGGCGAGTGGTTAAAGAGGGAGCAAAATTGAACAAATGAGAGCCCCTATCCCCCCACCCATGTGCGAGAGATAATGGAAATAAAACAATAACAAACGGGGGCTGTGGAGGAAATAGCATAATGAAGGACAGCCAGGGAGATGAGCTGTGCTGATGAAAGACAGCAGTAGACAAAGTGAGGTCAGGGTGGGGTCAGCGGTCTGCTGGGAGGAGCGGTCACAACACCAGCCGGCCCTGTTTGCACTGACATGGAGCCAATACTAGTACCATAACACTAGCTTTAGCACCACTGCGTCTGAACCAAGCGGGAACCTGCGGTGCTGAGAAATGAATACAACACCGAAGTGACAAACCCTGCAGTTCATCGAATGGCCATTGAGGCAGGCTGCAAAAGGGAGTCAATCTACATAGATTACAATGTTAAAATGTCCGACTACAGCAAAAATTAACATGTTTACAGCCTGGTTGTGTCTCTATAGCTAGTCTCCTCATTCATGCCAACCGTACGGGGAGTGTAATATGTTTATAACTCAGAAGTTAAAAATAGAGTAGCCATGCATTTTTCCCAATATAAAGAAGAGGGGGCATAGGGCGGAGTTACAGGCGGAGTGAGGTACTGCAATTGTGGTGAGGGCCAGAGCCAGCACAGCGCAGTGTTCAAATACGTTCTTCAAAAAAGCTATGGGTGATGTCACAGAGGGTTTGTCCATTTAAATACAGTCTATGATCTGAACACACAAAGCTCATGCAGTCATACTGGGAGGAATCCCAATGATGTACCTCCTATGTTTCAACGTCACACCATTTCTATGCCATTTTGTTTCACTTTTGACTGTCACAAACTTTTCTGAAGATTCTGAGAGCATGTCCTTCAATATGTTCTAGTCTGTTGTATTTAATGTAAGCAGCTGGAACACAAGAATATAAAGTAGCATTCTGGACGTTTGGAAATGAAAATCTTCCGCGATAATACAAGTGAAATTCCTAAATTTACCCTATTCTCATGTGATCCAGACAGGCTCGTCTGACCATACAGTTTCCTTGTACATCTAGCATGAATATACAATGCAAGGTATACAGCAAAGCCTATTCTCTGTGTCCAGTGCCTTATTATTAGACGGAGTGACACACACTAAACGCACAATATCTTAATTAGAAAACTCTCCACTCGCCCACAATTTGGCAAAATAACACTGGAGACAAGCCTTCCGCCACAAAGGTACTGTAAAGGACAAGCTAATGATAGCACACTGCAGTCAGGTGTTGGGAGACTCTACACAACACTAGTAAGGTTTGGAATAAAACATGTGCAACCTCGCTTATGAAACATTTCGAGCAAAAAGCGAAATGCAAGTGAGAGGACAAAGGACTTGAATGACTAATATATAGTATCACACAATGAGTCCATGAATGTTTGTCTCTCTAAATCCCTTAAGGTTTAGACGAAATACTTTCAGCAAAGGTTGAAACTATTCTGTTTTGAATATATATCCAATGCTCTAGATTTGTGATTGATATGGCCTGCTAACACTTGACACATATCAAGTGTTAGCAACCGTTCACTCAAACTCAGTTGTAAAAAATGTATTAAGCCAAACATTTATCCCATTATTTTGGATAGCCAGCAGTTATAGGCACTGGAAAGATGGTGACAGCCAGATCCAGCACACTTTGCACATTCTTTAGAAAACCAATGAGTTCACAGAGGGTTTGTCCATTTATTTATACAGTCTATGGCTCTATGCTACGTATGGTCTAAATAGACCTGCCAAAATATGTGGCACTGTAATAGAAGGTACATTTCATTTATATTTCTGGCAATGAGGATTACACATCTTTGGGCAAATACAAATCATATATGTTTACTGTATTTTTCAATTGGATTCAATAATAAATATGATTGAAACCTTTTATTAGCTAAAATAATGGTAAGATTGCTATTACGACAGTGTAAAATGTCACGCGCTATCATCAAAAAATATATAACAAAACAAAACATTTACAAAAAAAAAACTACAGTAAACCACATTGTTTGCTTCCATTAGCAGTCAAGCTAGTTAATTTAAGCAAGAATACAGTCATTTATGAATGCCACTAGTGTATTAACTTCACGAGACCATCCAGATCTTGCATTCTTCAGTTTAATTTCGCCAAGAGAATAAGTCTGGAAAGCCTATACATCATTTTGAATGTGTCCGAGTAGCAACTGAATTTACCAATCAGTGTCGTATTGATAGCTATAAGGGCGTGGTTTAGGTGTGTGCTGTGTTTTAGGTTTGACGACAGCGAAAACAGCCAGATGGTTCATCCAATCAACAGCCACGTGTTTTTTGAAAGTGCCTGTCCTTAACAAACACTTGTGATGCACAATCCATCTGACCTGATTGGAGGAGGCAAACAAAGTAATTATTATATTAGCGTTGGTCATCGCCCGGGATTGCGACTCAAATGCCCTCTTGTTAAAACTTGGAGCAGGATTATAACCCCAAAGGAGCCATTCTCTCTTTCTCTCTCTCTCTCTCTCTCTCTCTCTCTCTCTCTCTCTCTCTCTCTCTCGTACATACACAGAGAACAGGGATTTCCGCTGAATAGAGTATGTGTGTCATCACAGAAAATACAGTGTAGGCGTGTGCGTGTGTGTGTGTATGTGTGCGTGTGTGTGTGTGTGCAGGCAAGTGAGTGGCACGGCTGCAGCATGGAAAGGTTAAGTGTACACAAAGATATTGACGTTTGATTCAGAGAGAAGAAAGCTGAAAGGCTGGAGAGTGGTTAGCTACAGAAGCACACAGAGACAATGTGACCGAGGCAGGTACATGTTGGATTAGACACAAGTGGAAAAGAACTGTGCACGCCAACAACACGCTGATCCTCCTCTGTTCAATGGGACACACACACTGAGTACTGACAAATGCACTCCTAACACACACATACACACGCACAGGCACATGCACACGCACACTCACCTAGACACACACGTGCATGCACACACACACACACACACACTCTCACCTAGTTACATATGTGCATACGCACACACACACTCACTTATACCTACTCACACAGGCACACTCACTCACACACACAGTCACTCATATACACACATTCACCTAGCCACACACGTGCATGCACACACACACTCACTGTACTGTATTCTCCCACTTAGTACAGCTTGGGCTGGCATCAATACAGTATTATCATCCCCATCAGGTGACACAGCTATTCTTAGAGTTTCCATATGCACCAGAGAGAGAGAGAGACAGAGAGTGAGAGAGTGAGAGAGAGAGAGAGGGAGTGTGGGAGAGAGAGAGATGGAGTGAGTGAGAGAGTGA
>JAODUH010070242.1:0-40856 GCA_027564835.1 Typhlichthys subterraneus
TTTTTTCCCTTACCCCCCCCCCCCCCCCCCCCAAACACACTCACCGGTGGACAGTAAAAGTTTAGTGGACCTGGAATGTACAATATATTCATCAGCCCAAACACCATCAACAGGGTCTTTTACTGTGAAGACATTCTGTATTTCTGTAATCGTCCTGTCTTTACTGTAGCCCTTTTCCGGGCTGCTAATAATACAGAAGTGAGTCATCCCTAGTAAATGAGGCTATCTATTAGCATTACGTATAACCACCGTGTGTGTTTCCCGCTGGCGGGTAGTGTCGGGCGGGTGGGGTTATCTATTTTGGGCCTTAGTGGGAAGGATAAGCGAGGCACGACCACTATCCCTCTCAGCCTTAGGTCAGCAGTTTGTGGCTCAAAGCTGCCTTTTTGTGGATGTTTCCCAATCATTTTTTAAAGAGATTTGAATTAAGTACAAAAAAGTATTACTGTAAGAAGCGGGTAAGGGTTATTCTTTCTCACGGGTGCCACCGGCCGGTGACTGGAATCGGGCGGTTTTCACCTTGACCGGCCATGGCCTAGCCCCGCGAGTCTGGAGGGCTTGGAAATCAAGGTGTTTCAGGCCGGTAAACCTAGTGTGTTGGCCTGACTGTCTAAGAATAGCCTGTTACGTTACCGATCATATATAGGCTAATTACATGGATGAGGCCCTGGCATGCATTTGATGCAAAGATGTTATTCCCTTCTTCTTTAAATCTACAGACTGTAGCTAGCTGTCATGTTAGCCTACTGTACCTACTACCTACACATGACACATGACACATGACACGTTTGTGCGGTGTGGAAAATTGTTAGTGCCCGAGGAAGACGTCACAAAGTTAACCATACTGTAGGTAATTGGTTATAAAGAGCACATCTATATATAGATCCATTACAGGATGATACATATAGTTTATCAGAAAATTCTAAGTATGTGTCCAATATTTATGTACGATGCACCACGTTTGAGCAATTGGTACCTTCCTTTTTGCACTTTTTTACTTTACTTTGTAGTTTCATGCGGCTAAATGTTTTCAGGCGGCACAATAACGCACTTGAAAGGTATTTGAGTAAGTACTTGATCATTGTTTTCCTCTGAGGGGTTGAAACAACAATTTACTGCAACAAATGGAAACCCTCTGAGCGGAAGCAAGGACAGTCTTAGTGAAGTGGTGTTACAGAGGCAGTTATTGTTGTTCGAAGTGTTTCCAGTGAAGCGAAAGCTGGGTTTTATCCGGGTGGGTTATTTGTTTTATGAGGGTGTTAGATGCTCTAGCCTTTAGTGCTTCTAAATGAGATAATGCCATTTGTAGCATGATGGCTGGACCCCATAGTGATTATTACAGACACTCATATTCATAACATAATAATTGAACCATTGAGTGTCCATTTATTGTATCAGTTCAGGGTTTCAAATCCTCTTCACATCTTGTGAAGGTGTTACTTTTTTGTTTCAGGCAGATTAATTACAGTGATATATTCAGATTTTGCACGCTCTGATTCCGAGAGTTGGTTTGCTGTCGTTCCTTCATATTTCCCAAACTAGTTTCAGTCTGGGGTCTCTCAATCGACCAATCAGTATCCAGATAGTTAGTTCTTCCCTATGGCTTGTGTTTGGTTGAAGCTTAGCTACCCCAATCATCTAATGTATAGTTAGATTGGCAGCTATTAGTACCGTCTTGCTGGGAAACGGTTTCTCAAAAATGTTGATTTCCAGACAGGTAAAGGAAAGCATCCCGTAGAGGTTGCAAAACTGGCATGGTTTTATCCTGGCTGCTACAGAGCAACCTTTCACACAAAACAACAGTTTTATTTGATTTACAGTATGCATATAATTGCTGTCAGGATTCCAGATTGTAAACACCAAGCAGAGGACCAAATTAATGGCGCTGGGCTTGGTTATCACACAGACTCTGACTCATTGATTTGCACCCGGCTGCGTTGCTCCAGGAAGTTTCTTACCGCTTAAACTCCACACTTCAAGGCATTTTGGTCTCCTGAAGGAACGTCACGATTGTGCTTTAAAGAGTTAGAGTCAGGGGTTCTGGATAGATTGTGGATATTTGCACTTCAGTGCCATAGAGTGCTCCTTCAAAAGATCCCCCCCGTCCCCACGCACGCACACACATGCACATTGGACATGCAGTGTCAAGGCTAGGATACTGTGAACGGTCCACACCACTTTGCCTGTGTTCAAATTTAAAGAGCCTGGGCTGTGTGAGAGCCATGGGCTGCCTCAGAGAGAGAGAGAGAGAGAGAGAGAGAGAGAGAGAGAGAGAGAGAGAGAGAGAGAGAGAGAGAGAGAGAGAGAGAGAATGTAATGTAATGTAATCTTGCCTCTGAATCTAACGCCAGCGTGTGTTCGTCTGGGGCAGATCCAACCAGAATTACCCAGGGGCCGGTGGACATGGAGATCATTGTAGGAGAGAGCATTGTGTTACCCTGTCAGGTCGCCAGTGACCCCGTGCTTGACGTCTCATTCTCGTGGGCCTTCAACGGACAGCTGATCGCCAAGGGAGACCGACACTTTGAGCTGGTGGGAAGGGTAAGTGTGCCACAATGGGGCAACGGGCGGTCGACACCTCTTTGAATCTCGCTCTCTCTTCCCCACCTCTTATCAGTTAAAAGGGTCTGCATGTGGCTCGACCTGGTTGGATTTCTCAGAGAAATTCCCAGCGGTGAGCCTTGACCGTTTATAATAGATGTGTTTTCAATCCTGCGCTTGCCGTTAACGGTGGTGAATTGGACCATTACGGAAAGCTGTGGTGCTTGTGTCACTGGTAACGTGTTGATTACTACATGATTGAATAAGGCAAAATAGACCTACAATAGACTACTTAACAGCATATATTAGGAACATAATTCTATAGTCATTCACAGTCAATTTTATTTTCATTTGTTAAATTATAATACTCTTTAAAAAGCCCAGCATTAATACATTAACTTTTAAGTGCTGTGGCTAAGGGTGTGTGTGCCGACATGAATTATGTATCGATGGCCTGCTGTACAAGGATCACACCTCTATATGAGCAAAGGATCCACGTTTGAGCGGTCTTTCTGAGGGTGTAAGGCATGGCATCGTCCCAGATGGCATGACATTTTCGGAACACTCTTAAAGAGTACCCATTATGTGTGTGTGTGTGTGTGTGTGTGTGTGTGCGTGTGTGTGTGTGTGTGTGTGTGTGCGCGTGTGCGTGCGTGTGAGAGAGAGAGAGAGAGAGAGAGAGAGACTGACAATGTTCTTATCTGAAATGAGATTCACTCCACAGAAATGCTATAATGTCCCCAGTCCAAAGAGATTATCAACTTAAGTTTGCTGCTTCAAGGAATTCATTTCCATAATTAAACCAAGTTGGCACTATCGCAGCTTTTTCCTGCCAAAACCAAGAGTGGGATTTCACCACTAATTTGCCAGTTGCTGCTAGCGAATGTCTGCTCAGATCAAAATCTAGACATGCTCCCTCCTTTTTTCCCCTTCCGTATGGAGCAAACCTCCCTCACATTACCTGACGTAAACATTTCAATCAGTGTTGTCAGGCTGCTACGGGTTGAGGTGAAGGAGGTCAAAATGAGGTCAAAATGATGACCTCTGTCAAAGCAAGCAATTAGTGACACCTTGGTGAACACACTCACCCTCTATCTTTAATTGGCCCACTTTTTCTCTGAATTTGCGTGCCACAAACTGCATGTTCGATCAAAATCAACAAAAGAAAGATCGAAGAATAATTAGATTTTGTGGACACTAAGTACCACACAGTTTGTAAACGCCACTGGTGTCTGTGTATTAGATGGCTCCAGCTGAGTCCACACTGTCGCGAGGCCTGTTCTTTTTTTTTTATGCCACATCGGCCATTGTTGTTGTGTTTTGCCCCGGTAGAGAACAGCAGGCGATCTGATGATCAGGAACATCCAGCTGAACCATGCTGGCAAGTACATCTGTGTGGTGGACACCGACGTGGAGAGCTTGTCAGCAGTGTCTGTATTGATCGTGAAAGGTAGGAAAAGCTCTTCCTTGCTTCCGCGGTGACTAATTAACGGCTGGGCACATAACCAGCACTGTGTTTCGGGCGGTCGTACCGACCATGAAGAATGTGGGTTGTAACAGTAGGGGAGAGATGTAGCGTAACAACACCGCCACCATGATCTGTTGGGTGAACATGCATTCTGCCATCCCTGCTGTGCATTTCTGGATACTTGCGTTTCTTTTGTGCTTTGACGAGCTTGAAGAGAGTAAAGAAGACAATGAAAAGCCACAATATACTGTGAAATATCCTTAAGATGACATAAACATTATGGATAGCTTCGTAATGACGGCTGACTTTGTTGATAGAGGGTATTTACCTTTTTGAAGCAATTGGCGAGAGAGCGTTACCGTTTGTTCTGAAATGTTGTACAAACAGGTCCCTCTCCATTTCCTCGAGGACCATAATATCCCCCACAATGCATCTGTCACCATTCGTAGTTTCACATAAAGTAGTTATCCTAACCAAATGACAGATCTGCATGAAGTGTCTTGCGTAGGGTCCTAAACAACACGGGATGGTGTGTGGGTGTGTCACATCCGTGTTCGGGGGTGTGACCAGGCCTCCTCTCTCGCCGGCGTGCTGCCACGTCGGTGCACCAATCACCAGTTTTAGCATCCCTTCCCCTAAACCCGTATAGTGTTAAGTTGTTAATAAGTTGGTCCTTCCTTCTACTCTTTGGTTATTTGCCGATTGTTTTTTATACTCTGTATGTTTCCCACAACCTGTCTAAGTTTGTTGAAACATTACAAGGTGTAGGCCTGTCATGATAATCTCTTGACACCTGGACTGCAGAGTCCATTTGTCAATTTCGTGTTTTCGTCATTTTTGGATTTTCAGACATGCAATTATTCCACTAGAACTTAATGTCAGTGATAAAAATGAGAAAACCAGGGTGGACTGACTGGCTAAATAATTAATAATCCAGTGACGATAAACAAGAAAATACATCTCTGTGGGAGTACCATTATCTTCTCCAGGAGCAGCATAAACATAACACAATGCTATTTTATGATCACTTTCATTTCAAGGCTTGCTTGGCATTACTTGCCCATATACTGTAATGTATGTGAGCAGGTAATGCCAAGGCTTGTAATGCCAACGGCACTAAGAAAACAGTCAATTGTTAACTTAATCATATCTGAAATTTGCAGCGATATCTTTTTATATGTTTTCTTAAGTACGTAGACGTGTTGGTGTTAATTACTGGGCAAAGGTATGAACATTTTAATTTGTAAGTTAATAAAACAAATGCTGCATTTTCTCGGCACAAGTATTAGTTTTGGATTTGTATGGTGTCATTTAACATAATCTATTTTAAATAATTGTACTGTCAAATTTGTGCTTGTAAAAGGGCCTTTATTATTCTAATATATCTGGCTGGAATTATTCAGTTTTCTGGAAAAAATATACATTTAAAACACCTATTTGCCTCAAGCATAACAATAATTTTTGCGTTCATTGTTGAGTTGACTAAGCAGTTGTACCGACATTGTACACAGGGAGACAGAAACCACAACATGCAGGTGAAGTTTACTCTTACAGTATGTACACAAGTCAACACGCGTGTGAACTAAGGGTGTATGAAAATATGGATACACCCAAATATCGCAATATTACGTTGTTGTACTGTATTGATTCTCTAAAACACTGTATCCGTATCAAAGAATCTTTCATTCTTAAAAAAAAATGTTTTACTCAATATATTTGTTAAAGGGACCATTTCATAATAATAATAATAATAATAATAATAATAATAATACATGTAATTTTGGACGCCTTTCTAAAGACTCAAGGATATCTTAGATAGCAAATACATAAATATCATATATAAATATAAAACGGCTGAACTATGCATACTATAGTAATACAAATTTGAACTGAGAAATATATACATTCAGTTGAGAGTGTCAAAATACAGTAACCTCATAAGAGAGGAAATATGCTTGTTACCAGATTTAGCTTTAAGATAATTTCCATCTGCAGTCCCTGATCAAGTTTACATAAGTGTTTCTGTTTTGTTTGTTTTTTATAGAAGAATGTAAGAATGTATAAACTTGAATGGCTTTTAATGAAAGTACCAAATTGTACTGTACAGTATTTATATTATTTGTTTGGCTCATATGGATCTAACTGGGCTTTAGTCTGTAACATGCATTTCATTACTAGCCATCTATTTTTGGCATCCGCACACACACACACACACAAGGTTGTTGAATGGCTCCGTAAATAGGAACATTAACAAAGTGGTGAACACCGCTCCCAACAACAAAAGCCATAGCACTACGCTTTGCTTCACAGTGTGTTTCCATGTGTGGGGCGCCACCGCGGAGGGCGCAGAGGAATATATTTAAGCAATAACACACGAGAGGGAGTGCGTTAGACTGAATATCATGTAATTGTTATAATTGTCAGTTATGGTCATTTAGACCGAGTAAAACCTTCTGTTTCTATTTTCAGATGAAAGTCACTTTGGGGATTATTGTGACGTCGATTATGTCACTAGGTGTTCTAACTATTATGAATAGTGAATAAAAACTACAATTAGTTCTGGCTAATTGTAGTTTTGGCTTATTGATCGAAGATCAATAAGCCAAATAGAAAGAAAATGGACACCACACCGCACACATTTGGTAAATGCCAAATGAGGTGAAGGATGATTTTGGTGTCAGCTTCTGAAAAGGTTGGATCCATATCTTTATCTTGTAAGCATGCCTATCAACCTCCATGCCCGGCATGCTCGAGTCTCTTTAGGCTAATGTCCTTTAATAAGCACCCCTTTCCAAATGAGTGAGACTTAGTGAGAAAATAAACCTGTCTCTCGAGATAAAGTGATATCACGGCTCCTAGATGCTGGAACATTGGCCTTGCACAAAATGGAAAGGAGCGCGTCTGCGGATTCTGCGGTCTTAGCAGCTCCACTTCTGTGATGTCACTCCCCGGATCAAATGGTCCTTGAAATTTTGGGCGGCAGAGCTTGACGCCGGCTCTGCCACTTGTTTCCGCTTCGCAGATCATTCCGGAATCTCTCCATTCAAATGTCATTTGTGATGCGGGCGGCGCTCCATAGCTGTCAGTCAAATAATTAGCGATCGGACGATTGGACCACCTTCAGCCAATCGGAACAGACGCTAAAATGATGCACACGGTTGATATGACCAGGTTTAAATGGACATTATATAGACATTACACAAAAAGACTGCCTGACTGTATCATAGTAGCTCTGTGCTGTCCTAGGTATGGCTTGCTGCTCAATTTGTCATTCTAGAAGGTAAGGTCATTGAAGTACAACAAATAGTGGGACAAAAGTGGGAACAGTAGTTTGTTTGGGCGGGGGGTCACACTTTTGAGAAGGTCACGATCGTTGTTGTGAGCTCTCAAACCACTTTGTGACGCTTGTCTGATGGAGGTAACAACATCTCACACCATGGGGATTGAACCACTCTTACTTACAATTGCAGTGCGGTTGACCGTTTGTGATGGAAGGCTCAAAGCATTCTGGGAAATGCATACCACACCAGTTTACAAACCACCAGCATTAGAACACACAGACTACATGTCTGTGTAATTACTATACATTTGCAAATATCTTCTGCACAATTACAATATTTATTCAATCCAAGGAAGGATATTTTATTCATTTGCTTTAATTCCATTTCATATATCTGTGGTAACTATTCATTATTAGGGCTGATTTTTAATTTTCCCCTCAGCTTCTTCCTATACAGACCCAGACAGTCTGTCCCTTTTAATAACAGATTATTTTAACACCCCCAAGATACTGGCAAAACCGTCTCGCCTCAGCCAAGGAAATATAATTAAGAGGATAAAGAATTGATCCTTGATTGCGTGCTCCATTGATGTGTATTAATGAGGCCAACGTATTAAAGCTTTTTATCAAGAGCTACTAATGAGCCTAACACCAATCAATATCTTGAGCCAATGTGTGTGGCTTTTATGCCTAATGTATACAGACACACAGGAATTAGGTAAACAAACAATGTAGAGATTCAGCATTTTTGAATAAATGTACAGTACCACATATCTTATGAATAAACATGAGTTGCTTTTCCTATTCGGTCAAGAACTGTATTGGTATGTCGTTTTTAATAATTTATTTTCTTAGATTGGAATTGGAATTGGAATACTGAGGCTATTGCTGGAGGGGTTATTACTCTGCAGCCGGTATCACAAGCCCTCTTGTGGTCCATTATTTCTGATGAGCCTACGCCTTCATTGCACCAGGAAACCATAGACTAGGCTAAAGTAAAACATCACAGGGTCTAATTGGTGGGATAATGAGAATAAATGATAAAAACTCGTCTCCTTCGGGGCTCAAATGTGGTTTTCAACTTTTACCTTTTCATTTCGCTCTCTCTTAACTAGTTTATAGCTTGCCGATCGGTCGATCAGTTACCGCCAGCAGCGGAAAAGGAGACAATTACATGTTGAGTGAAAATCGGAAAATAAATCTCGAATTAATTCCCAGTGATCTGGGCTCTTTACTGAAGCTTTTACTTTGCTAATACTCTGGTGGTGCGAGGCGAGAGAGGTGTTTGGTGACACAGGAATCACAGAACATACTTTTTGAGCTCCTTTGCATGCATTCCTATGTGTGTATGTGCCCAAAATTGCCGAAAACGCCAAAGTCTGGCCGCTCGGCAGCCATGCTTGTTAACAAGACCCTATCTTAATGAATGGGGAGAAGGCCATACTGCACTTTTGATGGTGCCAAAATGCTTAAAAAACATAAAAACTGCATGAAATAGAATAATCAATTATTATACATTAATTTTATTAAAATTAATGTTATACTCTTAGTATGCATGTTATACTCCTAGTAATCATGTTATACTCTTAGTATGCATGTTATACTCCTAGTATGCATGTTATACTCTTAGTATGCATGTTATACTCCAAGTATGCATTTACAACTGTGTGCATGTTATACTCCTAGTATGCATGTTATACTCTTAGTATGCCTGTTATACTCCTAGTATGCATGTTATACTCTTAGTATGCATGTTATACTCCAAGTATGCATGTTATACTCTTAGTATGCCTGTTATACTCTTAGTAAGCCTGTTATACTCCTAGTATGCATTTACAACTGTGTGCATGCGTCACTGCAACCACATGATTGGCTGAACGGTTTGGCTGTTTTTGTAGCAGATGATTGGCTCTTTAGGGAGAGGGGCGGGATATGTGCATCCAACAATTATCTTTGGCGTTACAGATTTCTCCCATAGAGTTCTATGGAACATTTCTATGGGACGTTTAGAGGTCCATTGAGGGTTCTCTAAGGCTACGTTCATACTGCAATCCTTAGTGCTCAATTCCGATTTAGTGCACTTTTTTTTTGTTTGTTTTGCTGTTCACATTACCTGTTAAAATGTGGCCCGTATTAGATTTTAGTTTGAACCGAATACGCAAATAAACAAGACTCCACGTGTCGAATATATTACTGTAAGTAAACATTGACTGAGAAGAACAAATTCAGCCTTACGGTCATATTATAAATTGAGGTAAGGTGGAATTAATCAAATCTGTGCAGAATAACTAATAGATGCTAAAGCCTGCTAAACACTCACATGGAATATTTTCTCCGCAAGTCATGATGCTTCATGTTGGCCGGCAGACTGCCGGCGGATTTCATCGGTGTTGATCGTGTGCATTGATGTGTTCGGCAACAGACATTGGCCTATTGATCAAGTCGGCTAAAAACTACAACTTCTCCTGGGCAGAAAGACGTTGGCACACATGTCGACCAACGATTGGCGAGGGCGGGTTGCACACAGTAAATGCCTGAGTGACGTCGTTAAAATAATCAGATATGTATCTGGTGTCGTACCACATATGAAAGCGATATATCAGAACATCTCAGTTCCCACGTGATTTGTGCGGTTCACGCTGCTGTGAAAAGACCAGCTCCGTGTCACTCGTCATCCGCGCCCATATTCGGCCAGATTCGTCTCCGCTATGTAATGTCTGTGTGCTCCCCCACGTCCCTCCACGGAGACAGGCCCCCCCGGCCCCCCCGACGTGGTGACGGTGGAGGAGGTGACCGACAGTACGGCGCAGCTGGCCTGGAGCCCCGGCAGGGAGAACGGCGGCCCCATCTTCAGCTACCTCATCCAGACCAGGAACCCCTTCACCGTGGGATGGCAGCGTGTGCAGACAGGTATGCAGCAGAGCCATGTACAGAACAGAGTTACGCCGGTCACATAGTTCATATTGTGCCAGCCTATGGCACAACAGTTCCCGGAAGTGTTTGGTGGGCAGTTTGAGTATATAAACAGTTGTTTATATTTAAAAAAGTACATTTTTTGGTAATTAGTAGTCAATAAATGCACCGATTTACATTTTAAATAGAATTTATAGGGTACTTTTAGTATTTAGGCTAACTTTCGGGAACTATTTTGAGGCTCCGTGATCCGCCATTTCTGTGAAAAAAACGATCCTTTTGAGTGAACAGAGATGGCGTGACTCTGTTATTTCCATGGCTCTGGTACACAGGTGTTGATGAACACATACGTACATTCAAACACTAGGAAATAGGATATACATTTAAAATAATACAATAGAAATACAAATGTGAACAAAACAACAATAACAAGGTGTGTGTCAGACATTAACCTTTGTATAACCACTTCTGTATAATCATGTATTAATTTCCTGTACGGTATAATCATTCCTTTTAATAATAATTCCCTTCATAATGACTTCCCGTCTAATCATTTCCTGTATAATCACGTCCTGTGTGTTGTCCTACAGTCCCTGAGGTGATTGATGGCAGCACGTTGACAGCCACCGCGGTGGATCTGAACGCGTGGGTGGAGTACGAGTTCCGCGTGCTAGCAAAGAACAGTGTCGGTGTGGGAGAGCCCAGCCCAACCTCCCCCAAGACCAGGACGGAGGACGCAGGTATATGAGATGTTCCTTGATGGCCATTTAGCATCATGCCCAAAGGACAAAACTGTGTTTTTATTGAATGAGGCAGTTAACGGTACAAGCCTCAATCCATAACCATCCATTATGAGGTCATATATTATAATTCAGATGGCTGGAGGCTCTGTTTTTTGTTGCATTAAATGATGGTTACTTGTTACTTGTTACTTACAAGTACGCGTGGTACTTGATGACACTATCGACATACAGTATGTTACTCAACAAGACTCCCGTCTTTTCCAATACGATTCAGCTCACCCCTAAAAATGAGTGTAACCCCTTGTAAATAAGTGTAAGTGCTTTTGGCGATCGTTTACGTTAAAATCGCATTGGTAACTATTTATTTAAGTTTATTTTTCTAACTAATACAGTGTCAACAAATTGCCGATCAAATATTCAGTAGGGGCTTTAAGTTTATGTCAACACAGTAGGGGTGCACGATATTGATAACATTTGATATTGCTGTATCGATATTATTTTGATATTGTTTAACATAAGTTAAAACACAAAAGTTATCAGAAAATGCATCAAAATATATTCATAACAACACACTGACTGTTAGCACTGACTGTCATATTAAACTGGAACAACAACAGTAATTCCAAGCTACCGAGGATGCATTATTTTTGGCCACTGATGTTTCCTCTTCGATTTGCGATATGATATTGCGATAAGTGATATTTCGATAACGATACTGAGTCGATATACATGTATTGTATATACGGCAATAAGGCATTGTATGGTTGACACACACACACACACACACACACAGTGCAGAAGAATGAACCTGGCTTGTGTTGTCTAGTTCCCGACGCAGCGCCCGGGGAGGTGAGTGGAGGTGGAGGCAGCCGATCGGAGCTGGTCATCACATGGGAGGTATGTCGTCGCTCTTTAGGCTCCAGGCGGCCCTTCACAGTGGCAGGAGTTAGGCTTACGTTCATATCTCCCAATAAGGTGGCTTTTTATTTTACCCTAAATCAAAGCCCTGGCTGTGTTTGGCTTGCGGGTGTCGTAAATTCTGTGCCGACTGAAATCTGCCTTGGCGGCAGCAGTTGTAATTTCTTTGTTTAAGAGGCTGTATGTAAGGTTGTGACGATATATAACAAGCAGAACATTTGTCACTTATAAGGCTGGGGGCCTGTGGGGACCAACCACAGCCTGTCAAGAGCTGCTGGGCACAGATTTCAGCAGTGACGTGAGCCTGCACAGTGTTTTAGAGGGCTAACGCCCTCATACCTTTTGGTTTTGGAGCAAGCTAATTTGAGTAAATGCAGAAATAGTTTTTCATTTGAAAAGCTGCAGGCAGCGTCCTTAATGAGCTTGTTCTTTTAGCAGCGGTTAAGCGTTTCATTTTGTCAGGCCAGTGCAAACAAAAGCAATTTGTGGGTGGTGCACTTTAAGGAGATTGGGTGGTGATTGTGCGTGTGTGTGTTTGTGCGTGTGTGTGCGTGTATGTGTGCAGGGTCAGGTATGTTACTTTCAAAATGTACTCCGTTACACTTACTAGTTATAAGACTAAAATATAATCAGTAACATCATTTTTGAATTACCTACGTTCAGTAACGTAATCTGATTGCTTTCCATTGCTTTTAGATTACTTCACACCTAAACATTGTTATTTGAAATGCCATCCAAAGCCATTTACTGCATTGGCGCACCAAATCATTCTATTTCTGTGACCGTTTATGTTGCCCAGGGGATAAGATTAAAGTTGGACTTTATTTCAATTATTGAATGACGTTAATGAAAGGGTAATAAGAGAACAGCCCATTGTTTTATGTATTTTTTTCAGCAAGCCTCCCTTTTAAATTCATAAGTAGTTCTAGAAGTAATCATCTAATTTAATCAAAAAAATACCTCTATATTTGTTACCTTCCAACCCTGTGCGTGTGTGTGCGTGCGTGTGTGTTCGTGTGTGTGCGCGTGCGTATGTGTGTGCGTGCGTGCGTGCGTGTGTGTGTGTGCGTGTGTGTGCGTGTGTGTGTGTGTGCGTGCGTGCGTGCGTGCGTGCGCGCGCGTGCGTGTGTGTGTGTGCTTGCTGGTGGGCTGGGCCGCGTGTGAGCGCTTCCTATGTGTTTTAATATCACTATAGTTTTGTGTTTCACTCTCAGCCCGTCCCCGAGGAACTGCAGAACGGCGACAGCTTCGGCTACATCATCGCCTTCCGCGCCTTCGGCGAGGTGGCGTGGACCCACGTGGCCACATCGGCCCCAGGGGCGTCCCGCTACGTGTATCGCAACGACAGCATCACCCCCTTCTCCCCCTTCCACGTCAAGGTGGGCACCTACAACAGCAAGGGCCAGGGTCCCTTCAGCGCGGTGGTCACCATCTACTCAGCCGAGACAGGTACAGTAGGGTGGCTGGGATGGACAGGTTTGGGTGTAACCTGACTCCACAGATGTATGGTCTCATCTGTCTGGGGAGCCGTCCATTGAAACTGCTTTGAAAGGGCAGGAGCTTTCAAACATACACTTTGCAGGTGATTGGTCGAACCTGTGAACCAGCAGAGGCTGTTGTTAAATTATGATCTTGTTAAATAAAAAGAGAAGTCGGGAGGAGAGTGAAATCCATTGAGAAAAGCCTTTAGTGCGGCCCTTTGCTCTTCTGATAAGTTCTAATGAAACTGATGCTACATTGTAGCATCTACATTCACTTCTGCTCCACCATTGTTGTTTTCAAGTGGCCTTCGTCACACCTAAACCACGGCCGTTAGCTAACAGTACGACGCTGATTGGAAGATGGCTGATTGGAAGAATACAGAACAAGGATTTTAAAGCTCTTCAGACTGGTTCCTGCAGTTAAACTGAAGCATGCGAGATGAGGAGATATCGAGAGGCGAGTTGGGGAAGGGGTTCTAGTTAGCTGGGTGTTCGACTCCCCGCTGGAAGGTTGTGAGCTCAAGCCCCAGAGGTGGCCTACCTGTAAGCGTCCTTGAGTCAAGTCAAGTTTATTTATAGAGCCCTTAAACACAGTAGAGTCTCAAATGTCCGCAAAGGGCCGCATGTCACATAGAAACAAACGACACATCCTTAACTTGCCCCCCTCCCGGGTAATGAAAGATTTCCATTAAAACCATGTGGTAAATTGACTGCATTTATATAACGCTTTCATATAAAACATTATTTGCCTCACATTCACACACACGCCGATGTCAGCCATGCAAGGAGACACCTGACCACCGGAAGCAGTTAGGTTTAGGTGTCTTGCTCAAGGACACCTCGACACTTGGTGAGGAGTTAGCGAGGTTCGAACCAGCGAGTTCTTGATCACCTATCGCCCCGCTTTACCACTGCGCCACTTACCACCACACGTAGATAAAATAAGGGAAGAAACCTTGGGATGGGAGGAATACACCCCTCCAGGATGGTTAGGATGCAATAGGTGTTGCTAGGACAACAAGAATGGACACTTGAATGAAATTCATCATAAAATAAGAACTAACGCCAAACCCCGACTTTCTTCTTGTAGTACTCATAATTATAATTTTATTAATTAGTAATTAGTAATTAATCATGAATTAATGTAATTAATGTAATGTAATGAAGACGACATACTTGGCCTTATTGCATCCAGTGGGTTAAAATACTGTAGCTATTTCTTAAAGGCGACAAAATAGCACTTTGACTCACCAGGGCCATCCAATGACAGAATGTCCTCTGTGTTAATCAATGTGAACTCTAGCCGCACGAGAGTCATCCAGATCCAACTACAGTAGATCCAGTTAGACTTTGCCACAGGTTTGAAGGCTGGAACCACTCATTTCAAACACGTTTGTCATAAAGGCGTTGCTAACAGATTTCAAACAAGCGTCCTTTACACACAATTGGACTTTTATCTCACACTTGGATCTTTATCCCACCCAATAAGATAACCAGCTAATCTGTAACATCAACTACAGTGCCACTGGAAACAGGTGTAATAATCTAAATAGTAATCAAGACATATTCATTGGCAGTTTAGGCAAAATATCTGCTGATACTTGTCGTCAAATATTTGTGTAGTGACATAATTATAAATAGTGTCTAATGGTGGGAATAGCAGTCAGTTGACATACGTTGCCATTTTGCCATCTACAACATATGTCGCCATCTTGGGAATAACTTCAGCTGGCCTCTGATTGGCCGACTGTTCTCCTCACGGATGACACACGCATTTTAATTGAGGGGATCCATACTGATGCTCACGGCAAAATGTAGCTGGAGCGAAGACGTCCTGATCTCGCGAGGCTGTGTGAACACTCCCTTTTATAAATGTCCAATTTGCAGTACATTGTTTCAGTTTGCCTGGGCGGTGGAAGATGGCTGTAAAGCTCTCGTCTGCCATCTCTTTTCAGAGCCAAGTGTGATGCCGGCGGGGGTTTGGGCCAGAAGCATCTCCGCCTCTGAGATTGAAGTGAACTGGCAAGCTCTCTCCTACACCCCAGAACGAGTGCTCGGCTATGAGGTGCCTTTCCCCGCTCTACTAGAAATGGAAATAAATGGTTTGGGAAGCCCAATTGAAATGCTTGTCATTGCCCTCTGGGTTCCCTAAAGCCTTGCCTTTGAAACTCTGCGTCGCCATGGAAATGGCCATTTCAGCCGAGTTTATCATAATAATTATGAAAGCCCTCACACCACAGTCACAGAGAAGAAAAAAACACATTGGAGGAGAAACCCTCCACACCTCAATATGCTAATAATGTTAGGTTATAGTAACGTTTTAGTACTATGCCAAGCATCCCATTAGCAGTTGTTATCATCTCACGCCGATGAATAGTGAAAACGAACTGATAATAAATATTTGCTATAGGCTTATCATTCTTATTAGGTTCTAAATTATCATTTTAATTGCTATTGATGATCTTGATGTTTCCACACAGCGCCAACAAAACGGTACAGCTTGTAGAGACACAAAATAATAATGGTGGATTGTGACGTCAGCTACATGTATAGAAATGAAACGCATCTCTTGTCAGATGTTAAGTTAACACAGTGTAATGACTCTTAGTTATGAGGACCTTTGTTACGTCGGGATGGCAATATTCTGCTGGAATCATGAAGGAGTGCACCATAAACCTGTGTGTTGTTTATGGTGCACTGGGGTGTCGTTACACTTCAGAATGCCTAATCTCTGTATCTCTTAAGCGATCGTAAACAAATTCACATCATTATTTTTGCGTTAGTGCATTTGATACATAATGCATGTCCTGTGTGTGCGTGCGTACGTGCGCTCGTGTGTGTGTGTTGCCTCGCTGTGTTATGCTGCGTGCTACGAACAGGTGGTGTACTGGGAAGACGACACTAAACCAGAGACCTTGGGGAAACTGAGAGTTCCCGGGAATCAGACCTCGGTTGCCGTGGGCGGCCTGGCGGGGAATACGCCGTACTTTCTCACGGTCAGCGCTTTCAACACGGCCGGCACCGGGCCCTTTCTCCCGGCGATTAACGCCACCACAAAGAAGCCACGTAAGGTTCAGCCTCCAAGGAGTCATATTTTCATTAGCCTCTTCATCACCACCTTGCAAAACAATGTAAGGCATTTATTTAAACACGAGTGAAAACGGTCATGTGACACACCACTGGAAAGAGAAGGATCTCACCTGTTAAGATATCGAAGCCACTGTTGCCCTAATTTAACACAAATCCAACCCTGAGCAAATAAAGCAAGGGGTGATATTTTAATTTAAGTGAAGCGGTGGTGTTTGTATTCACCCTGGTCGTTATTGAAAGCTCGATGGAAGTGTGGGGTTAACAGCCGAACAACATGGCGGCAATCTGTTCTTAGCCATGTCACGATGATACAGAAGGAGGTTAATGTGTTTTGCCCGATTTTCCCTCTTCAGTCGCAGCAGGCGGAAGACAGGAAAAAATAGGTTAGGCTAATGTGGCGGTTGGTGGTGTCACTTTGCTCACACCGTGATTATGCTCTTGACTCTGGGTTTTGTGTTTGCGTGTGTCACACTGACTGTCACCTGACCTACCGCTGAAGATGCATTTGGTAGGTCAGAGGTTTTCTCCGACCTACCAAATCATGCAGAATACATTAATCAAATCTTCAGAAAAAAAAGAAAAACTTTCTGTTTTAGAGAGATTTATAAATCAGTTATGACGGTGAAGTGAACGTGCATGCCAGGGTAATGACACATTACAATAGCAGGCTGTTTAGACGGTGTTGACAACGGGGGAGATGACAAATGTGTTTTCGTGCCCCGCAGCGCCTACCGAACCACCTCTGAATGTGGAATGGACTTTAATTGGATTCCAGCTGTCGCTGTATTGGGACCCTGTGGTGGCCACGGAGACTGAGTCAGAGGTTACTGGTTACCAAGTGAGTTTGTGTTCGCTTCTTATCTGGAAAACTGTCTGCGTGTTATGCCTAGATGTACTTGTGCAGCATACCGTAAACAATTTTGAACTAGGATTTTAAAGCTGTATTGATTTTTATTGTCCAGTATCAGTGTTTAATTTGTGTTAATTGTATTAGTAACTGAGTTGGTCTGACAAATAGCATGATGTATTGGCCCTTTACTTGGCCAATAACTGTGTCTGTGTGCTGGTTAGTATAGTGGGGGGACATATACCGGCACATCTGTTGTCAAAAACAGGCTATGAGTTGCCGTGGTTGTACAACTCATGAACAGAATGTGCTGATGAGCCAGGGTGTCCCATGTGGCTGTAATGCACTTTGGATACAACTTCTCTTAAAGGTACAGTCAGCTATTGCAAGCTAATTGTAAGCTAATGAACCTTTTGTCAAATTCACCAAATATCTCCTCGCATTTCGGTAGCTTACCGTTCTGTGCGTGCCGGAAAAAATGATCCGGCACTTACACACAGCCCTGGCTTGGTAAAAAAGGAACAGAAACAAAATGGCGACCACCGCTTACAACAACAATGCCGCTTGGCTCCTCAATGCGCTTTCAACGTGTGTGGGCAGAGCTTCTGAGGGAAGTCAAGGCAAGCGTTCTGGAGAACGAGGCTCACCATGCCTAACCAGTCTGTCTCCCTGCCAGCTTCCGGACACATTTTCTTCTCACTGCTCCTCGCCCTTATCTCTCCTTTCAGCTGTCCTACCGGAGACAGAGACAGAGGGAGCTGCACACTCTGCTGACCGTCAACGCTACAGCGGAGCTGAGCCTGCCAGAAGACGACGACTACATCATCTACATCCAGGCCCTGAGCGAGGGGGGCCTCGGCCCATCGTCGGACCCCATAAGGATCCATCAGCTGAGTAAGCGGGTCGCGTTCTGTTACGAAGGGGTTGTTTTGGGGAAAAAACGCGAGCTGATGCTGTGAGGTCAAGACCCTTTGTTCGGGGAGAGATGGAACGCACAGGCAAGACAAACAGGCTCAGTCGGACAGGCATACGTTAAAAACACGCTACTTACACACTGGATTGAACAAATACTACTGTGCGTCTCGCCACAGGCCATATAACATATCTTACGCAGTTCTTTGTGGAGTCTTTCTTTAATTTAATATAATAGTATTATAAAATTTCTTATCTTATGAACATAACGCAAGCTGACTTCAATGATGAGCACCCCCCTCTGGTTGAAGCACACACACGTGCGCGCACACACACACACACACACACACTTAAAGTGCACCCCCCACAAAATGTGGTGTAGTTGGGGGACGAAATGAGCAAGTGCACACTATTAGGTGCATATGGCACTGTAGCAAGGATCATGCAAGCACGCAGGCACGCTGTTTCAGGTACGTTTGATTTACTTATATTCACGCAGGGCAGTAATGCATTTCCTCCGCCCTGGGAAGGTTTAGCATCATACCTCTATGTCCTTCCTGTCCCCTGGTGTGCTCCTGTTTACTAATACATTGCCCACACGTGTTTACGTCATGGTTGTATTTATTTATTTAGTTTTTATATTTTTTTTATTGGGTTTTGCGGATATAGATAGTGTGGTTTACAATTTAACAGTTTTAAACAACAAAACTCCTGTGTGTGTGTATGTGTGCGTGTGTGTCTGTGTGTGTGTTTTCCCTGGTCAGTTGTCAGGTCGTCTGTATAGCTACACCGTGTGTTGGTCTGTTCCTTGTCTCCCGGGTTTGGTGTTTTTGTAGGTTTTCTGTCAGTTTTGGTTACCTGTCTTCATTAAAGCAGCTCAGCATATTTGCATTTCCCGCCTACTGCCTGTGGCTGCATTTGGGTCCACACTAACCCATAACAACACAGACACTCACATAGTGGACACATGCCACTTAGAGCATTTTGAATAGAGCTCTATTGGTGAAAATGGAAAATGTGGCAGTTGGAGGCATATATCCCCCCCCCCCACACACACACACACACACACACACACACACAGATGAGCCAATCGTCTGCCCATCATTAACCTGTTTAGCCAATCGTGTGGTTTGGTTGCACTGACGCAAGCCAACTGTTGTGCATGCACAGTCGTAGTATAACGGGGGGGGAGACAGCGATTTAAACCTTATTTTAAGGGCAAAGTCACAAAAGGTTTTAAGCGGTTTTTATCATATTTCAGTTTCACATCGGTTTTTATGTCCCGGCGGTCATTGACAGTGCAGCTTTGGCTCTCTCCCCATTCATTTCAATATGGTCTTCTTCCTAATTACTGCCGGAGGCATTTCCAAGATGGCTGCGAGTGGCGAGACTTGCCTATAAAGACTTTGATGACCGGTTCCCAATCCAGAATCCCATGAGCTACACCTCCCCACACTCCCTCCCGTTACAGACGACGCTAAACCACGCCCACACGCTGCCACAGGCACACATTCAAGCCTGATTCATGCTTGATGGAGCCACAGAGGCACGAGGGGCATGCGTCGCTAATGACGACACATTTGTGGGTGTGGCCTTGTGCGTAGGCCTGGCGCGGACCCCACTTCTAGTCTTCTCCATAGACAATGCAGATGGCCTGCGCAGTACGCCTGCAAATGATAGATCAGGACAGAGCAATGATTGCAAACCACATTGTGAATATTTTAAGAATAAGCATTGCCTAGTTGGCATGTTTTACCGCTGAATAAAGCATAATGAAAACATATTCCTGTTGCTGTGAGGTCAGAAACCGCTCGTTCTGAAATGAACATGAGCACTGTCTCCTGAGTCCTGAAATGACTCCTTAACCTAGCTCTAGCTAGAACTGAATCATATGCCGTTTTTACACTGTCAGGAACAGACTCGACTGGACTCTACTCAACTACTCGCTTCTGGTACCGGACACTTAATATTTCCACTGCAGATAGCACCCCCTCAATGTAGCTGGTCGTCATAGTGATGCCACTGTTCAAACCACGCGTTCCTTTACAGATCTGTAGTCACTTTAGTAGCTACACTGGTGGAATGTCCTTTGTTAGCCGTTTAGTAGCCGCGAGTACAGAGACTTCTTGGTAGACCTTCTTGTTACTCAAATTGACCCATCCAGGCTTCGCTGGATCTGTCCCTTGGCAACCAAACAGAGGTTTTGTGGGTTGCCTCTTATTAAAAGGTGAACAGAACAAATCAAAAAACAATTGCTGCCGCTATAGTAACTTACGGTATGTTCCGTGTAGCACATGAACACAATTGGCCAATACGTAGTCTGCAGTGTTTTCACGTCGGTTGTAGCTGATGCTAGGTGCAACCAAACAGCTAAGTGCAGCCACTTCCATCTGGTGGTTATTAGCCAATAGAATTGTAGCAATAGCAGAAAATGACTGGTTAGTGCATGTTTAAACACCAAGTGTGACACCAACTGAAACTGATAAAAACTCTGTCCAAAAAGACACTTGGAAATTGTATTGATTTGGGGGCCTTGTTGTCTTTGTGGCCCGAGCCTCTCCAATGGGCTGTGCAGGCTTGTATTTTGCTGAAATGTTTGGTGCGATCCATCTCTGTCTCCCTGGTAGACTTTCTCTTTCACTAGCTGGTGTCGCGGTCCCGGGGGACTGCAGAGGTCTAGCTCTTCCCGGTCTCTAGGTGCTAATTGGCCATGTTGGTATTCTGTATTTTGACACTGAAGAAAAAAAATATTCAGAGGGAGATTGGGTACCATATTGAATTTTCAACTTTATTTTATTTAATTTGATCATGACTACAGTTTTCCTCAACGGTTGTTCTGTTTGTTTAGTTTTTTACATTAAAATTCTAAAAATGTCCTCATTTACATAAAAACGTAATCTCTGTTTGGGAAGCTACACTTGGATGCTGCAAGGAATAAGTTGTTTTTGTATCTGTAAACAAAAGAAAGGACTACATTTAGAAGAAATTAGTGTATGACTCTGAAAAACAATGAATCTGAAGAAATATATATAAACTGTATGCATCAAGGATATATTTTATTTTTTACTGGTATGGATCTTATCAATACAGTAATTTGGACATATAGTAATTACATGCCAACGCATATAAACAAACATCAGCCTTATAGTATGCATTCTTTCTGCTTTGTTGAATAGACAGCCTACTATTTAATCTGTCATTGCCAATGGAGATCCTGAAAGTTTGAGTTAATTAAGATATGGAGTCGTGGGCTTAACAAAAGTGCATGTGCGCTATAAAAAGGTCTAAAAGGCCAAAATACAGTATTTGTATGAAATATACGAGCTGGTATATTCCATATATTATGGAGGAGGCCCTTGCTTGTTGGAATATGAAATTATCCGACTGTGAATGTCTTGCCAGCCTGTGACACTTCATGACTAATTATTACTATCCCAGGAAGGTTTGATGTGTCGGCCCTGTCTGTCTCCAGGTATGAGTGCCAGAGGATCTACGGCCTGGAGTCCATACGCCACCCCACCCTCTCTGCTCATCACCATCGCAGTATCAGCATTCAGGTCCACGTCGTGACAAAAGTGACTGACTGACTGACGGCCCGCCCGCCTGCGTGCTCCGTTTTCAACCTTCAGTATCCTCCTCATGTTGTGTCACGTGAAAGTTAATTAGCTTTTCCTATTTCAGAAGACGCCATATGCTATTTTGAACGTGTGCAGTTGGGCGGATCGTAGCCGTACAACGCAGCCCAAGATTGACGGGTGCTGTCGCCTGCCTGCCTGGTGTTTGTTAGTTGGGAATGATGGTTCCACATTGTTTTGGTCTCCAGAATGATACAGATGCCTTACTATCATTCATGTGCCAAAGTAGTTGTTTTTCATGCTAACTTCGCTACATGCTTCCTTTCTCAAGATTCTATGTCTCAAATTTCTTGCTATTAAGTTGAGGATAGTTCCGAAGTCAACTGCGAAAGTCAGTTTTGGTCATGTTTATGTTATCCTACTTACTACTTGGCAAGTAACGACATATTCATTTGCCTGTGCCTTTGGAGATTGACACTTTTCAGTGTTGTGTAGCGTTTGGAGAGACGGACGTCAATGCAAGTCAGTGAAAACAATTGCATATGAGGTGAAACCCATGTGTCGGCTCACAGTGCTAGGGTTAGCCTATTGATCACGGGGAGTTGAATGTAGCTAGCACCCACTAGGAAAGGTTAAGATGCACCACATCCATCAAGACGGCAGCCTGTTGATGAATGGATTCCGCGCTACGCCGCAATCATTAGGACTGCATCTGCATACCTCCGCATTGTTACCCTGCCAACCAACACCGCGAGAAGCACACACCGCGGAGAGCGGTGTTCCAAAGCGTGCGTATGACGGCAGCCGTCGCCGTGGAGAGAAGTGGTCAAAGCGCGGCCATAGTTACGCCTGCTGAGGCATAATCCAGCTAATTATGGTTCTGTCTCTGTCTTGATACTTTGCCCTGGGTTGATTTGGCTTTTTACTAAGCTACTGTATGTGTTTGTTGCTTTTCAGTATTTCAGTAAAGCCATGCTGCTCAGGTATTCACTCCTGTTTCTCGCTAGGCCGGTTCCATAGCCCTTAAAAAAAAAAAAAAAAAAAAGAAATGTAAAAAGAAAAACTTGTAAATGGTTCCGAAATCTGTCAGTACAACATAAGGGGCTATTTAATGTTTGGCGTTGACAAATGTGCCACGATTTAGCAGCCATTAAAACGCTTAATAAATTATGTGAGTGTGCCCGCGGTGTTCAGTGTGAAAGGTCATCTCAGTAATAGCTGTAATGACACCCACACAAGGCTAATATATCCAGATTTAGGGATGGCTAAATCAGGACAATCCTATCAAGGTGGCAAAATGATGTGTGTGTGCGTGCGTGTGTGTGTGTGTGTGCGTGTGTGTGTGTGCATGTGTGCGCGTGTGTGAGCGACCGTGAGGGTGCCCACATGTTTTAAAGCGGGCGGACGTTACTTTGCCCAGCAGTGTTCTGGCTGACCGCGATTTCAGGAAGGCTATTCAACAGTTTGGGAAGGGGTTTAACCAATTTCCAGCACTCCGCGGTTCATGGCTTTGGAGGGCTCAAGTATTGAGGACTCTTTTGTTCTCATTTTCAAATAAAATAAAACTTCAAGGTCAACATGAGAGGCAGGAACTGCTTGAGATATTTTTATTTTCTGTAACACAATGGATCACCTGTGCAAAGCTTTCGATGGAAACGATCCACATGCTGAAATTTCAAGGCCAGTTTTAAATGCTTGGAGAAGGACTTCGTCCTCAAATGAGCACTGTTAAAACTAAGAAGTCTCTGAGTCTGGTTCTGTTGTTTGTGTGTTTTCATTTGTGGCTTTATGTGTGGTTAATCAGTATGTTGCTCTCATTACAGAATGTCACTGCTAAGATAACAAATGTTTACAAATGCATCTTCCCTTGTTGAGTCAAATATTATCTGGTCAGAAGAAAGGCAACAAAAAAATTAAAAAGTACATTGTGTGTCCTTGGTGCACAGAAACACAACCAACCTCCTTGTTTTGTAATGTACCAGTGGTATGATGTTCTCATTCCTTTTATCTGTATGTTTGATGCCGTTCCTGGTTGATTGTTTGATATAATTGTTTGTCTGTTTATTTGTTGGTTTGTTTTGTACATTACTTTTTACATGAATTGCTATGAAAGGTGGAAGCAATCACTACAGAATGGGATTTCTGCTCTCCTATCAGTATTTTACTTTATTATACTGTATACAGTATTGTGATCTGGAGCAACAATATGATACAACATCTTTAAAACACACAGTCCCTGATTATATAAAACTACATGAGCAGATATTTACATTTACAGATTTATAATGGTTAACAAACTGATATCACAAGTTGCAGTATATAGCATACAAACAAATGCTGCCTGTTATAAAGTGGTGCACTGTTGGCTACATAATAACTTCATATTTGTACCTTTAACTTTATACTTCTACATTTCAGTTGTATTATTGGTGAAAGGAAGACTTTATACGAACATATCAACACTTTTACAACTTAAAACATTGTTACTTTACATGATTTGCACCCATCTCTCTGTTCCAAACTGAATAAGTTCACCCTCTGTCTGTGAAAACGCTTGGCTTTTCTGTCGAGGGTAATCTGTTTCAAGTTATGCTGATCTCTATGAGATTGTGTCAGGAATGTTTTCACATTGAAAAGTCTTAAGGAGATCTGGACATATTGAAGCTGTGCATGAATGATATTGTTTTGTGCATTTGTGTTTTTTTAAATCAGGGAGTTAATAAAAAATATTCACTGAGAATGTTCTTGTGTTGTATTTTGTTTGACAGCAGCATTGTTTAATCTCGTCGTAGTGTGTTCAGTGCCCACTTTAATAAACTAATAGGGGCACAAATCAATCAAGACTATAAAAACTAAACTTAAAAAGAAAGTGTAAATGGCTGTACTAAATTAAGTGGATGAAAATGTCGTTTTATTCATTTATTACATCTATAAATGTATTATATAACATGGCTGTCACTTTGGCTATAAAATGCCTTCCCTTTTGGATAGCAGTCTAAAATAATGTTATATTCACAATTCAGCAGCAAGCTATTGCACATTCAGTAGCCTACATAGCATTGTATTAAAACAGATTTGCTCTTGGATTTAGACTTGTCTTGCTGCTGAAGTTCAGATTTTGTTTCCTCTAAAAATAAGGAATACACTGGAACAACATGGGAAGCTACTGTGAAATATTGATCGAGGCTGTGTTGCAGAGATGCTTTTAAGATAATAAGGGGGAGGGGGCGCAGAGGACGTGAGTAAAGGAGTGATTTCTCTACACATGCACACCACATTGGCTATCATCTAATGAGTTGCCACGTCAATATAGGGCTCCAGCACCTCGTGTTATTGATCAGTGCAGGAACAGTACGCCACTTTACACCAGAGATCATCAAAGGGAATAGATTTCGTCTTTTGGTTAATATTCTAAAACATTAGCGGCCCCCTACCCGTGGAATTTGGGAATACATACTCCATGGCTAGCGTTGATATTGTTTATTGCTGTGCATTGTGCAAAATATATCAAGCCTTCTTCTACGATGTCTTGCAGAAAGATTGATAGCTACAGAATTTGACGGCCAATGCTGCCATCTCGCGGTCGCGAAGGGTTAAGGCCGTTATTTTACAGTTTTTATTATACGGTCAAGGCACTGACTGCAGGAGAATGTAGTCTGCAATGCCACTGCACTCACTGCATTGATCTATATTGATATGGGAATTCGTGATTATGTATATTATTGTTACCTAGTACGATAATGTAGTCTATAAATGTTGATGTATTATATACACTACGAGTGATTTTTTTATGCAAAATATATTGGACATATCGGCCAGTATATCCAGCTACTAATGCACATATAGGCATATGTGCAACGCACTCTGTTATGCCGCATTTACATTCATAGGCTTGTCTTTGACCTGTTTTATCCAGTCCTACTGGTGGCGCTGTATCTCACACACAGCTTTTGAGCGCTAAGAAGAAAACATTGCAGGGGTCGTCATTTCCTGCCACTCACATGTACACAAACCTGGGATGGAGTCTTCGGGGTCTAACGTTTCGTCAAACAGTGGCCAGATAGACCAGGATTTATCCGCAAATGACGATTCAGTCTTTGAAGCAGCTGAGCTGTGTCCCGGTTTCAAGGATGTAGATGCGTTTGTAAAAGTAGGTAGACAGACTGCCTAAGATGCAATGGAATGACGCATGCAATGGAATGACGCGAATACGCGTGGACAACGTGGACATACATGGTGGCTAAATTGTTCGTAATGGACAGGCATATTAACATTCGCAGCAAAGGTTTACATTGATCTTCTTGTGAAAGTAGTAGTTATGATTTAAATGATTATCTGTGTATTAAATGTGTAGTGAATGTGGCTGTGTATCACAGCTCCGTGATTCACTTCAGGGAGCTGTAAAACAATGATATGCGCAAAACAGCCGCATGAACTAAAACGTTTTGAGGACTGAGTGAACACGGCTTAATTCTCGGTATATAGATTTAGAAAAAAAAGACACATTATCTAGGCGATGTATTTTCATTATTATATCTGTATTTAGTGGATCACACGGCAAACAGCAATACTACACATTTCTCTCCATGCAGTATGGACTGGGGACTGTTGTGTCAGCCACCAAAGCATCTGCTGGCTTGCCCCAACATGGAGATGAATATGATCTATATCGCAGCTTCCCAGGGTTCAGAGAGTTCTGTGAAACTCAAGGCGATAGACTCCTCCACTGGTGAGTAAAGTCTACAATATAATGTTTTTTATATTATACTGTGTCTAGAATCATTGTTGGGGCATCGTGATCTGTTAAGTGACATTATATAACCTTCTGCTACTAGATGTCATACTAAGCACTAGCATTGCACTAACCTGCAGCAGGCCTAGTGTGACAGAGTTGCGTCCCGCCTGGGACTCGAACCCCGCAATGGATTAAAAAGCGAATGCCTTTGCCCAAGTGCTCCAGCATCTATCACTACAGCCTTCTCGATGTGTCGGAGAGTGAGGTTTACATAACTTAATGCACAGCTCTACCGGCTGGCCACCACTTATTTAAACAGAGTGTGATGGCATGTTCTGCTCTTATACGCAATTAGTCAACTGTATCTCTTCATAGAAAATAGTTGTTTGCTGCTATATTAATGTGTACAATATTGTATATAGGCCCTTTTATTAAGTGTGTTTTCATTTCACCTGCTACATGTTAGCATGAGTAAGCTCATGCAACATCATGGCTGCAGATCGCACATAAGAGACCACAACAAACTGACCGGGCTGGAGGAGAAGTTTGACCTGTTGGTGGACTCCAATGATATCGTCCTTGAAAGAGTGGTATGCTTTATAGCTTTGCCGAATTGTGTGTGTGGTTTAAGATACTTTTGATTGGGGAAGGGGGGTGTTATATTAAATAACTGATATCCGTTTGGCTGATTTTCAGGGGATCTTGCTCGATGAAGCTTCCGGGCTTAACAAGAACCAGCAACCGGTCATGCCTGCAGGCTTTCAGCCTCCAAAGATTGTTGTGTCTAGCTGGAATCGCAAGGTTGGCTGTTACCTTTCTTTCCCCTCTGCCTTAAGAGTGTTACGCCAGTCCTGCTTTAGGACTCTTGGAAATGTCATTTGATGAATAATAATTTCAAGTCATTGTTATTCATGATCCTTCAGGAGATACAATGTTATTTTCTGCTTTCAATGCCAGGGCTCAGACTCCAAACGCGCTCAGACATTCAAACTGCTCCAAGCAAAGAACATTGTGAGGCCTCAGATGAAATTCAAAGAAAAAGTTGACAACAGTAACACGCCCTTTATCCCAAAAATCTTCATCAAACCTAACGCTATAAAACTCCTTCCATCATGTAAGTCATTATAAAATACTCCTTATACACTGTACTACAGCACTTTTATAGCCATGAGTAACTAACATTGTGTTCATCAAAACAACACATTAGTGCAGTATTTAATAAATTACTCAAAAGGTGCGATGTTTTCCAACATGTGAAATAAAGCAAATCCTTTGGCTACAGATTTTGCCAACAAGCATATCCGCAAAGAGAGACCAGAGGATCTGGATGTTCCAGTTGCCTTGGCTGACTTTATTCATCAGCAGAGAACGCAGGAACATGTAGAAGATATGTAAGAGAAATGTCCACTAAATGTTTGTGTGTGTGTATTTATCTGAACTGAATTATCGTTTTGATTTGGGTGGGTGTGTGTTTGTTTGTGTGTGTGTGTGTGTGTGTGTGTGTGTGTGTGTATTTATCTGAACTGAATTATCATTTTGATTTGGGTGGGTGTTTGTGTGTGTGTGTGTGTGTGTGTGTGGGTGGGGGTGTGTGTGTGTGTGTGTGTGTGTGTATTTATCTGAACTGAATTATCATTTTGATTTGGGTAGGTTTGCGCACCCATACCAATATGAACTGGATCATCTTACTATACCAGATAGTTTATTGTGTAAACCTGAACCCCAGGTAACTATGAATCCGTCTTATATGATATTCCTCAAACTGTGGTTTATGTAACTCAGCCTTTTCACCATCATCTAGTATAAATAATGATTTGTTCTTTACATCCAGATGTACAAGCCATTGGATGACACCAAGTGTTCCTTCATAAACACACTGGAGGATTTGGTTGCGGTAAATGAAAAACTCTGCAAAGTGACAGAGTTTGCAGTGGATTTGGAGGTACGAGAGTAATCAGGCTGACTTGGGTATCAACCATAATTTAACCTGTGTATATAGAACGTATAATAAAGTTAAAAACAACACCCCCCTTCCTTCACCAATCCTAGCACCATTCCTACAGGAGCTTCCTGGGACTAACCTGCTTGATGCAGATCTCAACCAGAGAGGAGGATTTTGTCATCGACGCCTTGGAGCTGCGTGCTGAGCTCTACATGTTGAACGAGGTTTTCACAGACGCTGGTGTTGTCAAGGTGACTGAATATCCAATTGGTAACGTCGCCCCCGTAACCCACTGAACTGCTTCCATTGAATTACTTGAATGAGTGTAGAAGAAAATATATTGTATGCTTTTTCAAAATTGTGCAATGCCGATGAATGTATATTCTATTAACATTATTCAGAGTTCAATCAAAAATATCAACAAAACAGTAAATGGAGGTTTTTCTCTCATTACAAGCCATTTTAATTCAAGTCGATGTTAATAACATAACTGCTGCTCTATAAACAGGTCTGGATTTGAGTGCAGAATCTGTACCTAGGCAACGGCACACGATTTTAGTAGTGGAAGTGTCACTTTGAGCGGGCTTTGGTTTAATGCAGGTTACCCGTGTGGATAGAAATAGAGGCGTAAATGCAATCTCTGGCGGAGAAATTATGTCTTCTATAACATTTTATACAAATGTATCTGCATTCATATATAGAAAGCTGTTTCATACCTAGATTAGACAAACTCAACTGTAACACCGTTATCTCGTCTGAAGTTACCAATCGGACTTAGACCTAATGACCTACGGCTGCCCAGATTTCAGGTGGTTACACCAGAACTCCTGAAATATTGTCCGTCGTTTCCAGAGTTACATTGTTGGCTGTTGGTCCGCGGGCAATAGACAGCAGGTAATATAAAGTGTAAACGTCTTCTTTGCTCCATTTGTCTTGACGTCAACAGGTGTTTCACGGCGCTGACTCTGACATTGAGTGGCTGCAGAAGGACTTTGGCCTGTACGTGGTCAATCTCTTCGACACACACCAGGCTAGCCGTGCCATTAACCTGGCCAGGAACTCGCTGGACCACCTGCTCAAACACTTCTGCCACGTAGATTCAGACAAGCGCTACCAGCTCGCCGACTGGAGGATTCGGTAGGAAGGCAGTCCGAGCTGCACTCTTGTAGTGGCTACGAATTGTTTTGTATTTATTTGTCTGTATAAATCCTCGACGTTCAGCATTGACGGAGCTCAACATTACCCTTTTCAGTTGAAAACACTTTAAAAGCGCTGTGCTCGTCAGTGTCACCTCTCAGTTGTAACTATTAATATTGAAGAGGGTGCAGGACGTAAAATATAGATGTATCAAAGCATACGTTGAGAGCTGCTGTCAGTGCCAGGATGGGATGTCTTTCCATGGTTTCTAAAGTTACTGTTGATATTCAAACTGTTAAAAATAATGCTGTAATAAAGTGCTTGAAGACGGTTTTTGTAACCTAGCAACAGTAAGCACTTCAGAGAAGTGATTGGTGGACTCCTGTGGTCCGTAACTATGCGCTATGTTTGCACGGAGTGAAGCACATGTGTGGTTGCAGGCCCTTGCCAGATGAGATGTTCCAGTATGCCAGGGCAGACACACACTACCTGCTGTACATCTACGACTGCCTGAGGACGGAGCTGCTGGACTTCAACCACGGACAGCCCGGCCTTCTGCAGAGTGTCTGGAACAAGAGCAGAGATATCTCCCTCAAGGTACAGCACTGATCCCATCACAATCAGGTCCATATTGGATCCATATCACATTTTTATTAGATCTATATTCGATCCATATTGCATTCATATCAAACCATATCACATCCTGTGCTAATCATTTTAAGGGACCTGTGATGTAGCTGTGTCCTGGTCAACTAATCTCAGTCTAATGTGACAGTTCTCCTAACAAGCGAACCCTTCTCACAACATGTAGAAATACGTGAAGCCCATCTTCACAGAGGAGTCCTACTTGGAGCTCCAGAGAAAGCAGAAGAAGATGTTCAACACCCAGCAGCTGGCCGCCTTCAGACTACTGTTTGCCTGGAGGGACAAGCTGGCTCGGCAGGAAGACGAGAGCACGGGGTAGGTAGCCGTGGGAACGGTAGCTCTTACAATAAGTAACAGGGACCACCACCTTTTTCCCCATTCATTTTCTCCATTGGCTTATGGTGAAATCCTTTAAATGAAGAGTTTTAAGCCTGGAACAAAGCTAACCAGCTACAAGAATACAGAATATAAATAATTTAATAATTTATATTCTTCACCGGTTCTTCCTAGTTAGCTATCTAATTGTGTATTTTGTACCATTATAATACAAAGAATTTGATGTCAGAATTCTACGCCGCAGCCATTTTGTACAAATAGAATACCTAGAGGGCTCATTAGTGCATAGATCTACAGTGTTGTCAATACAATTGGTAAGATATATACTTATTTCAGAAGGGATATATATATATATATATATAAAAAAAAATGATAGTGGCAATAATGGTTAAAAAAACTGCAGTGATGAGATCGTCGGCTGCCAACGATGTAACTGGAGCTCTGTTATTGAACAGTTGAAATGCACAATACTGACTTTTCAAAGTCTACAAAATGGCAGCGACGGACCATACTACAGAGGTCATAAGAATACTATGTATACAGTGTGCGACGCTGCTCTCTGACGTGACCACATTCACTCTTCTTCAAGTAATTTCTGGTATCCCTCCTCTTCAGATACATCCTGCCCAATCACATGATGATCAAGATATCTGAGGAACTGCCAAAGTAAGTAACTGTTTATTTATTTCTATTTATTATGCTGAATTAGGCTATTGAGTATATATTCGTATTATGATGAGCTCCCAGGCGATGCCAAGAAGCATTAATTGACCGATTTGGAACACATCGGAATTTTTTTTTTGTTTTCACCGAGTTGTCTTAATCGCGTCACTTCTAGGGATGCGCCGACCAGACGAATGGTGGCATTACATTCCAATAAAGATGTTGCCCGACTTCTTTTTGTTGTCGTTATCTTTTGCACATAGACGTGACTGTGTGTGTGTGTGTGTGTGTGTGCCTGTGTGTGTTTTCCCAGAGAGCCCCAGGGTATTGTCGCATGCTGTAACCCAGTTCCGCCATTAGTAAGACAGCAGGTGAATGAGCTCCATTTATTGGTCCAGCAGGCCAGGGAAATGCCTCTCCTCAAGGTAATGACAGATGTGGCACACAGGAAGGGAATGTTGTTTCCACTGTTGGTGTTCCCCTGATCAGTCAACCATGTGTTTGTTTGTGTTTGTTTGTTTTTAGGCAGAGGTTATGGCCCAGAAGACGAAAGGGATCACCCCTATTAAAAAGGTTGTTGTACTGTGGGATTTCATGTGTTGATATAGGAATATTGAGCATAAGCGTTTAGGCTTTTTTTAAATACTATTTTGTGTCAGCAGATTGTTTCCCATATGATCAATGTTGGTCTACTTAAGAGATTCGCTGGAAAGGAATAATTAGATATGCTTATTTCAAAACGTTTACGCTCAATTTGTGTTCTAATTGGAGTGCATAAACCAGACTTGTGCATTAGTGGCTTTGCTTGCATAGTCAATGCGCAGAGGTCCACGCGGCAAACAGACCAGTGCAGAAGCATAAAATGCTCACGACGGCGTAAGGCACGCCGTAGGCGTGGCGTAAGATTGACGCAGAAGCATAAAGGGCCTTTAATCGATGTAATGGTGTGTCATTGATGCTTGCTCTGTTCTGTACCCTAAGGGGGGGGGGGTCTTTTGCTACTCTCCCAGAACAGAGCCATACTGCAAATGACTATAGTGGTCCTGACTGAACATTCATTGTGATTTGATTTAAATTATGCCTCACAAAGGCAATTTTCTTTTATTAATTATTGCAATGAAAAAATGCTCAATGTTTGATGTCAGTATACTCGTTTTGCAGATGGAGAATACCTTGTTTGGTCCACATGACACATCCAGGGTTTCTGAGGGTGACATTCCTGTATTCGCTCCAGATGGTACGCTTGTTGGGTTAAAATACATGCCTAAATGCTTTGGGTTTCCCGGTGACTTGGTATTAAGTCCAATTGACACTAAACTGCATGCTCTCTCCAAGAAATGTTAACCAAGCCAGGAAGGATCTTCTCAGACAGCGATGCAGACATGGAGGTGGATGTACAGAACGCAGCTGGACTTATTGCTCAGGCCAAGATAACGTTGTTTGAGGTGAAGGCCGCCAATGCTCGGCATTTAGCGTTGTTTCGCTAATCTCCGTGTGTTCGTTTGGGTTAATGTGGTTTTATGTGGTCGTCTGAAGGATGAGGAGACGAAGAAAGATGGAGAGCTCCTCACGACAGCTCAGCAGAAATCCAGTCGCATCATTGAGTCTTTCCACAACCCCTTCAGGATGGTAAACATCCTTCAGGGTTTATTCCCACGGTGTTGTTGTTTGATAAACTGTCAATATTGTAACGGCCATTGTTGTTTCAGTATTTACCCTGCAGTGATGTGCATGTCAACACAAACGCCAAGTTTGACCCCTCTTCGAAAATATTTGAGGTGAGAATCTTTCCGATTTATTTCAAAACCTAAGCAGTGTGTGTTATCGGGGTGAATGTTCCAAACACATTTAACTTTTCAAGCAAGCATTCTTAACATTGTTCTCACATTACCAGATAAGTAAAAGGTGGAAACTTCAGAGTGTTGAGCAGCAACAGGAGGAGTTGGAGGCTAAAAGGAAAAGTAAAGAAGAAGCTAAGGAACGTGCCAAGAAGGCAGCAGGTAAACTCTCTAAAATTAAAGTGTAACTGCACCCCAGCTCTGAGCCTGACAACCCACTGCACAACTGTGAAAATCGCTACAACTATGTTCCTTGACTATTGAATTTGATGCCAGGCAAGAAATACTGTTGGAAACCAGACAAGTCCAGGGAGATTTTTAACGGATATGACGTGTCCATTTTCTGAGCATAAAATCCAGATTTGTATAAAAACAGGAATTTAGTAAATATTAACACCAACATTTATGTGTGTCATCACAGTGCAGTCTTATTATTTCGTTTACACTATCCCGTTGCTGTTTCTGTTGGCGTTCCACTATTTTTAACATGCTATAACATGATTTGCTGTCTGAGTGGGAGTGTAAGGATAGCTCAGACATTATAAAGACAATTTATCTAAAAACAGTTGCCACTCGTGGCCATTTTGGAAACGGTTGCCATGGGAGATATATTAAAAATCTGCGATGGCTCAATATCCAAAACATTTTGGAATGCCTTTCCCTGTAAGTGTACCAAATTATATGCTTTTATCACAAAATGCACAATTGTTATTGTTAACCGCACCACTACTATTGCTGCCAATCTAGGGATGTTTTGCTTGGGGCCAAATCTGACATGTTGTACAGATTCAAAACTACTCCATCCCTTCAGACGGCACACCTGACCACACAAACCTAAAATGTACACTTTGTATTGTGAGTGTATGCAGTACATGCGGATGTATTTCATTGTACGGTTTTCTCTCTTCCCCCCCCCCATCCCACAGAGGAAAGGAAGAAGGTTCAACAAAACTACAAGGAGTCTCTCCAGGATGTTCCCACTGTCCGACAGCAGGCACTCGTGAGTAACGAGCTATTTTGTCCTTAACCATTTAAAGGCAGTGTCAGTCATTATGTAGAATGCTTGCTAACAAACTCAAATTAAAAAGAAGCTCCGTCACACACATTGGAAATGCATTGCGACGCAAAGCAGCGTTCCAATTTGTTGGTATTCCTATTTACCGAGCCAGGGCTGTGTAGAAGTACCGGGTAATTATTTTCAGCATGCACATAGAACGGAAAAACGGCCGCCACGCCACGTTTTTAGAAGTCTGGAAAAACATGGAGTTCACATTGGAATCAATTGAAAAATAACACTGGCGTGACAAAAAAAAAAACGCTTTGGTGGACACGAGGCTTAACAAAACAGCTGGCGTAGTGGTCCGAGCGCTATACATGTTGTTTTGATACCATTTTTAGACGCTGTTTTAATGTTAAACGGGTCCCTTGGTTCTTACTGTTCCCTCGGGAACAGTAAGAACAGCCTGTTTTTTTCAGCATAGCCAATCCATTCACCAGCTGACCTGAAATGGGTATTCTGCTTTTTCCACGTTGCTGCAGATACATTAAATACTTTGTAGGGCTTCCCTTATCTAGGGATATTCTAAAAGCACTTACTGCTGGGCACTGCTGTCTGTGTGAACTGGCTGAATTACTGTAGCCTACCGAAAATGTGACTGAATAGTGAATATACGTTTACACAGTATATTTATAAATTAAAGTTTTATCTTATCCTATATTTTACAGCACTCCTACACGCCATTGGCTAGGAGCATTATGTAGAATCAAGAAAATTGTGCGTGACATGCTGGCTCATTTGAGTGAGCTGTTTCGCGACCCGCGGTCACGTCTCCTCCATTTCAACATAAGTTTAAAGAAATTCCAAATAGCGGGAAATAATTACAAGTTGGTTCAATGCTAGGGCCCAGTTAGTTTCTTGGCAATACAGCTACATCAAGTCAATGTACTCGGAAGAATTCAGACACATCACTGATGCAAGTGCGAATATTTTACCATGAGTATCGGCCCGATATGAGTACCAACGAGTAGTATCGGTGCATCTCTAGTAATTTGTCTTTTAGTTGCAGGTTTTAGTTGCAGTTGAAAGACAAGTTTAAACTTATGTCGGTCACAACATGGTTGTTCCTACTGAATACAATACAAGCTGCCTTGTGTTCAAAGACTGGTATTCCTACACCCACATATAGTTCCAGCGAATGGCTTTTCACAATGTCTTTCACTGTCTGGTGTAGCAGCACGCACAGCATGAGTTTGAAGATAAGGAACAGCAGTATTGAGTCTTTGTCCAAAGTCCCACCAGTCAGATACCTCCATCTCTTGGAGAAGGGGGCAGGTGGACAACATGGTGTCTGTTTGTTTGTTCTTAATTCAAAGTGTTTCAGTTGAAAGACAAGTTTAAACTTGTGTCGGTCATAAGTTAGTCTATTGGGGCCCAACACTTAATTCAAAGTGTTGTAAGGTGTGCAGCTTTAACACCTTGTCCTAATCACGGCCACATATAACGGGAACATCTTGTTTTCAGGATGAATCTGTCAAAATGGACGCAAAGAAGAGGGAGAGGGCTCCCAGTGAGCCTGGAGAGTCTACCCCAAAAGCCATCAAGAAAAAGAAAGCTGCAAACAAAGCCCTGCAGAAAGAGCCAGTGCAGGAAGACTTCACTCCCTTTGACTACAGTCAATCTGACTACCAAGTCTTTGCTGGTAATACTCATAGACTGTGTATGTAAATGGACAGACCCTCTGTGACGTCACCATAGACTGTGTATTTACATGGCCAGACCCTCTGTGACGTCACCATACATTTTCTCAAGAATGTTTTTGAACACCGCACTGTGCCGCTGTCCTGGCTCTGGCCGTCACCATCATTGCAGTACCTCACTCTGCCTGTAACGCCCCCCTTTAGCACAACTGTATCTTATCTATGATGCAATTGTAGTCTATTGGGGCCCATTGGTGCCACTCAATAATCTATTAATCATTAATTTGACAAATAAAAAATAATTTAAGATATCAATATAGAAATGTGAAAATCAACAATTTGGTAATAAAAAAGTGAATCAGATTAAATAGAAAAAAATATATTAACAGCATCATTAGATTAATAAAAAAAAAAAAAATGTTTTCCTAATATGACAATGATATACAGTAATTCTATTAATATTAATATTATTAATGCATACATCTGTGACTCATCTACAATGCAAATGTATTCAAATCTCTACATTTATAATTGCAGGTGGGAAACCACAAGGCAGTGAACACTTTGATCCAAACAGACGTGGCCGCGGTAATAAGAGAAAGGTATTTACTGTTTGCATCGTCGTCATTTCTCATTTTTTGATGACTTGTAAATATTGAAAGAGATCACAATGGCTTAACCAGTATAATTGTCATTTCCATTGTCCACAGAAAAATGCAATGGGTAACAAATTTAACCCCAGTTCTGGAAACCGTAGCATGTCTTACAATCCTGGGAAATCTGAGAGGTACATCTATTAATATATCCTTGATACATACATACGTGTGTGTGGGTGGTGGTAGTGTCTCAAATGAGTGTTGTATACAGATTGTTCCAAAAATTGTATAAATGAGCTACAGATTGATCCTATGTTTTTGTTTTTCCGCAGGGGATTCCGACATAATTGGCCGAAGAGATGAGATGGATCTTCACTTCTGCATATCCACCTTTTCCTCACCAATTATTATTTCTTACTTCTCTTTTTCTCTCAAATGTAATATTTCAAGTTTTGTCTTCAGTTTTGTTGCACTGATTTAACCCTATTAAAAATAATGATTTTAGAGGAACTATTCTTGTCTATAGTCATTATGGTGTGGCATTTCACTTTGTCTTAAAGGTCACCTATTAGCTGACTCTAATAACTGCTTATTTAAAGAACTATGACCTGTTCTAATGCAATATCAGATGCCTAATGTCTGACGGTTTTGTACATCTTGTGAATTCCCTCTGGCTATGCAGTGCTAAGAAGGAAAGGTTGTCTTAATAATGTGCACCTTCTTTGTATTCATATTCGTTAATGTATTAAAAAGATGTAAGTGAACAGTCAAAACAATATTTTTTACAATAATTTGTCTGGTGATCTTGATAATGTGTTAAAATAGGAGCACAGATTATTTTAAGGCTTGTGAAAAGCAATTTGTAGAGGCTATTAGAAATATAAAAATAGATTATCTATCAAAGATAATTATAGGCTAGACTATATAGCCAGGACCAGACATTCGTGGTAGGAAATAACGGGTAAATGTATAATTAAGTATATAATAAAGTATTTATTTGGTAAACGTATTAGGTCTACAGATTATCATTATCAAGTCTTTACTTAATGATTCTTGTTATAATTCCCTGCCCAAAATGAACACCTGTTAGAATAGTATGTATTATTTATAAACGTATGCTTTGCGTGACTGGATCATATGCTTGCCTTTGCTTTATAGATCAATATCTAATTTATTTCTATATGAAGTTTTTCTAATAAATGATACAGGACTGAAGTAGGCTCCGGCAGGGGTGCCTACTTGGGTGGAAGGGTAGTGAATTGCCTTCAGGTGTGTTTGTCCGTGTCCTGATCTACAGACGTCTTTCTCCCCTTCACCGGCTCTGCAACTTCACGTGGGGTGCTACGGGCAAAGTGTGTGGGTTTTTGCAGTCACACAAACTATACGAATCCTGCCATTTCATTGGCTAGTAGGAACTATCTTTACGTCAGCTTGGTCCTATTTGTTAATATATTAAACGTAAGCTTTGACGGTGTCGTGCAGAAGTTGGCACCTCAGTCTGAAACGATTCCTCTACCTACAAAATTGACTTACGTTATTACAATCTGTTTATATGCATTTTCAGCTGTTTTACTAAAAGTGGACGATGAAACCATCGTGATAGTTAGCCTTTTAGAGCTAGCCTTTAAACGGTACCGTAAATCGCACTGTTCTCTATCGATGAATAAAGACAAACGCGTTTTGCATTAACGGTGAAAGAGCAAGCTCGGCGGGGGCATCGAATACGTCAAGACAGCTGTGTGAGGAAACGCCCAAGCGACAGAGCCATCACTTTTCTTTGACTCGCAGTGCTGCACTGGGAAACACATTTAAGAAACATTTGCACACTTAAGAGCAGTTATGGACAGTGTAAAAGACGGGTGGTTTACAGAGACGTGCACGTTATGGCCAGGACAAGCCATGAGTCTCCAGGTAGAAGAGGTCCTCTACCACAAGAAATCGGCATTTCAAGATGTAATGGTTTTTAAGAGGTATGTGCCATGGTAAGACTGTAAAGCGATCGGTATGCTAACTAGTACCTATAGCTAGCGACGATGAATGAGCAACTTGCTGTAGTAGGAGCTAGCTCTTAAACTGCAGAAACGCAACATGGTTAACGTAAAGTAACTTGTTTGCGACAACTCTGACCAATGCGAAATCACTAGTGATCTGAAATTGCATAACATGACAATAACTTGCCAACTTGGCATTTACGTGTGTAAGATATCAAAGGGTGAATCGCTGTTTACAGCAAAACGTATGGAAACGTGTTGGTGCTGGATGGAGTTATCCAGTGCACAGAGAGGGACGAGTTTTCCTATCAAGAGATGATAGCTAACCTTCCCCTGTACAGCCATCCCTGCCCCGAAAAGGTACTTGGACGCAAAGTGTGGTTGTGTCAAGTGTTTAAATGCCTTATTTATACACAGCTATGACGATTGTGATGATGATGGCATACGTCCCGGTTGCAGGTGCTGATAATCGGTGGTGGTGATGGTGGCGTTCTGAGGGAGGTGGTTAAGCATCCATTGGTGAAAACAGTGGTCCAGTGCGAGATAGATGAGGTGTGTGCGCGCAAGGATTTCCACATCTCTGAGTCTGCCATCTAAAATGATTTGTGCTGCTCCATTCATACCACATCTGCGCATTGCTTGCTTATCTCAGTATTGATGTTGTTTACTGGGTAGGATGTAATCAATGTCTCAAGGAAGTACCTACCTGGAATGGCCCAAGGGTTTTTCAGCCCCAAGCTCACCCTCAACGTTGGAGATGGCTTCGAGTTCATGAAGAAGAACCAGGATGCTTTCGACATTATTATAACGGATTCATCGGACCCTGTTGGTAAGCCATGAATCGGTGGTTTTAGAGATTGGGAAGTTAAAAATAGTGAATTGCCGGTACATCAAAGTGTGTGCTCTTCATCACTTTAAAAAATAGTTTTTTTTTTATAAGCCGTGTTTACAGACATTTGGGTGTGAACTGGTTTCCCTGCCTGACTGAATCACCTGTTTTGTTTACCAGGTCCAGCTGAGAGCTTGTTTAAGGAGTCCTACTATCAGCTGATGAAGACTGCTTTGAGGGAGGGTGGAATTCTCTGTTGCCAAGGCAGGTTATTCATGTGAACTGGTACTGTGTGTGTGTGTTTGGGGGGTGGGGTTCTTAAATTAACATTTCTAATTTCACACTGTAGACGCATGTATTTCAGCAAAGCAGTTCAGATGTTCTGTTGGTTCTTGGTAGGCAGCTGACGAACTCAGCTGATTAAGCCAGAGCATGTATGGGCTCGGGCTGTGCATTTAAAGGCGGAATCAGTGATTGTAAGCGAATACATTTTTGTTAAATTCAGTGAATAGCACCTCGCGATCCGTCAGCTGTCCGTCTAGTGTGCATAAAGAGAATATTTGGTGTTTCTACACAGCCCTGGCTGGTAAATGAGAACACAAAGCAAGTGGCACGGACTGTTAGCCACGAGTCAAACAGGGTTTGAACCATTGATTTTCTGATAACCTGTTACCGGTTCTGCCCACTGTACCACTGAGTCATTGGGCACCATATCGGAGGGTTAGCTTGGGCCATTCACCCTGGGCCAATGCTAATGACACCGTTAAGTGATGTGTTTGAGTGGTATGACTCTAACGAGCTTCAGCTACTTTTTAAATAGATGTTAGTAACAACCTAGTTCTTACATGTAATAGGATGGGGGGGGAGCTGAACTTTTTAATGCAAAATCCTATTTGTGTGGTATTTTTATATTATTGAGTCAGTTGCATGGAGTCCATGTAAGTTACTAGAGTATAACTCTAAATATATTATTTTGAAGCAACGTGGTGGTGGTGAGTGAACAGGAAATAAATGTGTCCTTTTCCCCCTGTCAACGTCTACAGGAGAGTGTCAGTGGCTCCATTTGGCGCTGATAAAGGAGATGCAGACTTTCTGCAAAACCCTATTTCCTGTTGTGGAATATGCCTACTGCACCATCCCAACTTATCCCAGTGGCCAAATTGGTTTCATGCTTTGCAGTAAAAATGCTGTAAGTGTGGTTGTCATTCTCTGTCTCTGTGTGTATAACTCCCTGTTGTTGGATTGCCAATGAGTGCCCATGGCTAAACCTTAAACCTATTTTAACAGCGTTGTCGTTTCTAATCTGCTTTTTCCTCCTGCCTCCAAGCATCAACAAATAACAAGTTGTTTACTGTGGATTTAGGAAACAAGATTCCGGGAACCGGTTAGAAAACTGTCAAAAGCGGAGGTGGAAAGTATGAACCTTAAATATTACAACCCAGAAATCCACAGAGCATCGTTTATCCTCCCAGAGTTTGCAAGAAAGGTAAACTGTACTTGGTGTCTGTATACACTAGACACTTAACCATATCAATTGTAGTAGTCCAGTATAATTTCCTTAGCTCACTATAGTTAATTCATACACACATTCAGGATTAAATATTCTCTTTGGTTTCTATATTGTATGTGTCATTATAATAATTAAGGTAATGTTTTAACAAGATTTATCCTTCTGACCT
>JAODUH010070253.1:0-16504 GCA_027564835.1 Typhlichthys subterraneus
TAGCTATGTATGTGGAGTAGAGGGTGGTGTTAGCTCTGTATGGGGAGTAGAGGGTGGTGTGAGCTCTGTATGGGGAGTAGAGGGTGGTGTTACATCTGTATGGGGAGTAGAGGGTGGTGTTAGCTATGTATGTGGAGTAGAGGGTGGTGTTAGCTCTGTATGGGGAGTAGAGGGTGGTGTGAGCTCTGTATGGGGAGGAGTAGAGGGTGGTGTTAGCTCTGTTAGGGCTGGGCGATATAGCGGTATTTAATTTATATTGGTATTTTTTCAAAAGAGATATAAACTGAGACAATATAATTTATATCAATATAGTTTAACTATAACTTTTCTGATTTGCTCTTCTCTCCCTCCATGCCTGCACTTGGCCTGAGGAGTGGAGCCAGGAGCGCATGATTTAGTGCGTTCAGAGTGCCAAAGGGGCGGAGACACCAGAGTACTCTCACATATGTACTAACTCCATTTGCACAAGTTGACACGGAGTGAGCATTTGAAGCGCAGATACTGAGTCACATGCTCAATTTCCGTTTCTGACAAACAGATACAGGCAGCCAGCTAGTATTATAAGGGGAGGAGTAGAATTCCCCTAATCGAGGCGTGTACCTTTAAAGGTACGTTCAAGCAACACATGCTGCAAAAGGTTTTTATTGCAATAGCTGGAAAACCCCAAACAAATATTTGTGGTTTAAGATAAAGCCACAACTGTCTCTCCTAGGAGCTTCTAGGAACAGTTGATGCAAGTGTAATTTCACAGCAGCAGGCCTTTAAGTCGGCCATCCCCGCTCTGCTGTTTACACAACCAACCAGCCTCGGGCTTTCATTAGGACAACATGAGCTGCAGGACAAATAACAGACCCGTCCACTTTATTTCCCTCCCTACTTTGCTAAACTTCGCTGTCCGTCTTCCTCTGAGACTCCCGCTGCTTAAAAGTCAGACGAATAATGAAAATGGCTTTGAGTGGGGATTAATCTGGAAAGACATTTTCGGCTTTCTCCATCTAAAGATATCCGCCTACTCTGGGTTTTTCAACATTAGCATTGTCATTCGATTGCTATTGATCCTCGTGGGGGGGGCTTTAGAGGAGGGGCTGCTTCGGAGACGAACGGGCGTAATGAACAGGGGATGTGAGTGACGTGTTGTTTCTGCATCCCTTCAAACTGCGCTGGAGATTGAGTGTGGAGGATGTGGCTTGGCTATGGGTTGTAGCCCCCGCCTCACTTTTGTGAAATGTCCTCTGTCTGTCTTCGACCTGTCCCATCTAATGATGCCAAAGTGTCTCAAGGAGAATGTAGGTGCTCTAGTTTAAGCCCTTCTTCGCCAGCAGCACCATCTTGAAAAGGGTGAAAAATAGAGCACCGTTCGGGAGTGTCAAAGATGCTGTGTTTGCGATAACGCTGAAGAAGAGACAATAAAAAGCCATGTAACTGCGGTCGCAGATAAAAAAGTGATTAACTGCTGATTCACCCCTTAAGAAACACCTGAACCAAGATTAACAAGGAAAAGTCTGCTATGTTTCTCAGGCTTTCAAAGCTATAAAATTGTTATCGATTTCTATTTTATTTTATTTTTTCTTCTTATTGTTGGTCATTAAAGTGGTTTGGACATTTTGTAGAACGTTTGACTGAAATGTATTACATCAGTATAATTCAAGTCCCTTTCATGACCGTATTTGAGCCAACATAAGTAAATTATGAAGCAGGACAAAAAAACACAGAAGGAGGAGACGGTGGTTGTTCTTTTGCCCGTTAGAGAGCTGCCTATTGTTTCCTATATGGCCGGAAGGATAGGCTTGACTGGACCTACGTTTGCATTCACAAATAATATATTATAAACATAATACTCCTTTTGTTGATATAGTTTTTTAATCTGTTTTCACCGACCATCTTTTTGTATGCTTTTTTTTTTGTCTGGTATTGTTAAACAATGGAAAACTTTAACTACGATGCCAGTACAACAAGTTGGCGCCCTTCACAACAGCTGACTTGGGAGTAAATTGCCGTGTTAATCACTCAAACGATAATTACATCTGGATATAATTGGAGTGAGCCAGCGCTTACGCCTTCATATGGAAGGGGGGAAATTACAACTGCTGTCTGGGTTATTAATCAAGTAGAAACTGTTAATAGCCGCAAAAAAACCTGCAAGTGTGAAACAAGGCCTTTGCAAATCCACAAGATCCTTAATTAGGGACCTTACGTTGGTTAATGAGGGGTGTAGGACTGTCCAATTGAATTCTATGGTTTGCTTGGGACTTTGAATGTGTCCCCAGTCAAATCTTAGACTTGAGATTGCACCACAGAGGACTTTTTCCAACACATAACAATCTGTAGGAAACAAGCAATTAATACAACTTAATTTGTTTGGTGCATCTCCAGACACACACACAGGGTTATTCTGAGACATGTGTGTGCATGTGTGTGGGTATCATACAGGTCTGTAACAGCAATAGAAACTGCCACTGTAACCGTGGGTGGGCCCCGCCCTTCTGTGAGAAGCCAGGATTGGGTGGCAGTTTGGACAGTGGTCCTGTTCAGAATGACAGTGAGTTCACTTGTGCACGCACACACACACACTACTACATTCATATCCAAATATTGACATACATTTCATTATATCCTTTCTGCACATTCATACAAGCGTGTGTACATGTAAACACGCCCACACACACACACACACACACACAGTTACCGGTATGTACAGATTCTATGTACAATAATTTACATACTTTTTGTGTACACATACACACGCACACATTACCATACATACCCTATGCACTCATTACCATACTCATTCCCTTGAGATATACACACATACACAGACTCTCTCCCTCTCTCCCTCTCTCTCTCCCTCTCTCTCTCTCTCTCTCTCTCTCTCTCCCAGGCCAGGTGGGTGTTGTCGTGGTGCTGCTGTTCACCTTCCTGGTGCTTCTGCCAGCCGTGCTGACGGCCTTCTTCTGCTACATGATCAAGAGCTCCTACTACCACAAGTGGCTCTCGCAGAGGGACAAGGCTAACAATGCTAACAAGTACGCTACTGCTCCCAGACTGAGCGGCGCACCGCTAGGGAAATGTGCGCGCAAGCTAGCTTACACGGTAGCATCGGGTAGTTAGTTAGAGTCTTGTGTCTCCTGAAAGAGAGCGTCAACATGAGAGGACAGGGAGTGCAGGGGAGTTGATGAGGGAGGGAAGGAAATAATGGAGGCTAAGAATTGAAGCGAGGGCTGAACGAAGGGGGGAAGAAAGCTAACAGATGGGACAAAAGGAAGAAAAATGTATACAACAAAGCAAGGAGGAACAAGACAATGAAACAGTAAATGAGTCAAACGGCAAAGGGAGGACAAGTGGAAATATATTTACACATCATTTATTTCACCTTTATTGATTTTAACACCTACGCCAGCAAGATATCACGACGTTCCCTGCTCCGGAAGACCTTTATGAGGACTAAACAAAATGCGTGTCCCCATAAACCCTGGAGCGGTTACAGCCGCGGAGAGGTATAGTTCTCTGGGAGAGACGCGCCGCTCATAACCCCGCCGCCGCATGAGTTAGCTCCACAGAGAATACTCCCGTCTTGCGTAGTGATTTAAAGGTCGTCTTAAATCCAGGGAAGAAAGGAGCCTTTAAAAAGAGCCTGGGTCTCTGGGTCCCACAGACTAGGGACATCTCGCCTGCTCTTGCTACTTCCTGTTAGACGAGGGTGTTTCCTCTCCCCTGGTGCTGCCTGTTCCATCCCAGACAGTTGACAAGGCGAGAGCCTCTCTGTGTGTAACCGTGGACGACGGGACTGTGTTCACGTGCGTTCACGTCTTGTCATCACAGGTTGGAGGTCTCCGCGGGCAACGACAAGAATGGCCACCTCAATCCTGCCTTTCACCTCAAGGTGGTGGGGCCCATCAGCAAAGCCAGCAGCCATAAGGAGGTGTGTGTCTGTTTGTTTGTGTGTGTGTGTGTGTGTGTGTGTGTGTGTGCGCGCGCGCGCGCGTGTGTGTGAGTTTCTCAGTGTGTGTGTGTGTTTATCTGTCTGTGTGTGTCTGTGAGTGTCTCTGTCTGTGCGTGTGTGTCTGTTTGTGAGCATGTGCCCTCTCTAAAGGTGACCGTTGTCTCAAGTGTCTGCACATTAAAAGTAGTTACTTACTGTATACTACTTAATGTATATTACACTACAGACCCACAACACAGCGGGGTCGCTGCAGCAGCCTTTCATGTTGTCTAGTCCAGTGGTTCTCGAGGCTGGGGATGTTGGTGACAACAGATTCATAATTATCTCAAATATATGCTAATTAGCCTAATAAATGGGATGATTATATGAAGTCATTCATTTAATTGTATATTCATTGTATAATGTCGATGGTCAATTTGCTCCATGTTCTTAATAATATCTGCGTTTCAGTGGTGCTTTATGCTAATGCTAATGTTTAGTCCTGTTACCTGTGTGTGCTGGGGGGTGGGGCTATGGATCAGTTCAATGTGGGGGTGAAACATCACCAGCCTGTGTGTGTGTGTGGCGCTCCACAGCTTCCTCACACCAGCAAAGAGGTGCTTCCACTCAGGCCGGGCCCCGCCCCCAACGGCACCCAGCCGGTCAACGTGGTGCGGCCCCTGAGGCCCGCCCAGGACCCCAAGGCCCACCGCCCGCCTCCACGACCGGCCACCAAGCCGCTGGCGATGCCGCCCAAGTCCCCAGCCACAACGCCGCAGAGGCTGACGCCGCCCAAGAAACCCCTGCCCCTGAACCCCACCAGGTCACCACTGGTAAGACACCCCCAACCCCCTTCCTTTTCCATTCTTCCACACACACACACACACACACAACCTTTTTTCAATGGGAAACTCTAATTAAATGCTCTGATAACTGGGGGATTCTGCTGGGCTCTCTCCAGTACACTACCTGTGAGATTTATGGAACCGCTTTTGGCCATGGATGAAGGAGCAGGAGAATAACGATATAATAAAATGAAAGATATATGTTTTTATCTGATTGCTCTCCTATCGATTTTCTCCTCCGACCCTCCCTGCGTCTCTGTGATGTGTAAAATGTTCTCAAATTGGATTTCGTTTCTTTGAATCGTATATTGCTTTTCTCTTTTTTTGTGCCAAGTGTGTTTTTTTCATGTTGGGGGACAAGGGGGGGGGGGTTTGTCAGAAGCGGTAATGCTTTAATCTGGAAGCTGAGAGACTTTGATGCCACATTCATTTTTTTCCCGCACTTTTTCCCCCTTCCCGCACTTTTCCCCCCTTCCTGTTCAGCTGGTGTCAGAGCTGCAGCCGAGACGCTCCCCCTTCCCTCCCCAGAGGCCTTTACCGCTTAGCCCGGCCAGAGGAGGCCTGCCAGCCATGAGCCCTGCGCGCCCTCCGCCCTCTTCTCAACCCTCCAACGGCCTGCTGGTCATGATGCCCCCAGCCACCGGCCCCAAGCCGATGGCGAAGGTGTCCGCCTTCCCTCCCCTCAAAGTGCTCAGGTGAGCAGGCCAAGCTTGCGACCGGCAGCCGTGGCCCCAGTAAGAGCGTGGAAGGGAGGCGGTGTTGTTCAGTCAAGTCGACCCAAGGCCATATTGAGTGGTGTGCCGGGCAGAGCTGTGTGTGCGCAACGCATCACTTTCCCACACAATGTTCCTCCACTCTGCGGTGATTAATCGACACCGCCTCTGACCATCCATCCATTCACATTGACCTTGCAAGGTATATTTGCCTTGGTAATATCAGAAATAGCTACGGTAAAAGCACCGTTACACCATTGTTCCAGTTTTTTATTTATTAATTTTTGACCACTAAGAGGGATTCTAATCGAAGTATTATGGTCATTTTGTTAGCTTCCCTCTAAAAGTATTGAAGGAACGGCTTATCAAGAATATGGAATCCTCTTTTCGTTTTATCTCATGACTGTTTTCACAGCTGTGTATGTGGGGTTCTCATTCCTTGCTACTGTATAGACTTGCCCCGCCACACTACAGTCACTTTGCAGTCATTGTTGTGTGGCAAAGCAGGGTTGCAGCTTTGTACTGACGCCGGTATGTGCGGCTAGTGGAATGTATTCACAAAGAGGTCAGGGTGATTCTGTGTTCAAGCATGCCTGTTCTGTCACTGTTCTGGTGGCTTTTTTCTCTGACCAGCGCTAAATTCAAATCTATATCGATTTTTCGACTGCGTCTGCTTCTAGCGTAGAGTTCTGCTGGCACAATCAAAGAGGCAACTCGGCATCCCAGCTCAGTGTACAATGGCTGACACTGTGTTTCTGAGACTCTTCCCGTTTAATTTCCCATTCTCCTTCTTCTCACAGACCCGTCCCAGGTGCCAAACTAAACACAGCCTTGCCGCCATTCCGAAAATGACCTTGGGAGACCCTGACACACCCCCTTTCCCCCTGCTGAGGAGGCAGTGGTGGCAGACAGCCTATTTGCACTAAAGAGACCTTGTCGGTGGCAAGCTGGTGCACTGCCGATCTGTCTCGCACGTCACCAGGGGACTGCACTGTGAACCGGACACGAGGCCACTGTAACAGTCCATGGCCCTGCCTGACCCAGAGTCGTCCCCCTCTATCCCCCCCGCTTCCCAAGACCCTGTACTCCCTATTCGCCAAGGCACCCGCCCGCACCACCACCCTAGCGCAAGCTAGCATTAGCCACCATGAGGCGGTTTTGCACGGAGGCCTTGCAGACAGTTTGTGCTGCTGGGTGCGGTTACATTGCCAAATGTTGTTTTAAGTGTCTGTGTGTGTTGTTTATTATTTGTCGATTATTGTTTTTGTTTATTTGTTTACACTCTCCTTGTGTGTGTGTTGTTTTTTTTTTTAAGCGCTAGTCTTTTGTAACCATTGTCGTTTGTTTACAAGTTTGTTCTGTGTAATGTCTTTATGATTTATGTTATGTGCCAAAGAGGTCTTCATATCTGGGGTGTGTTCTGAATGTTTTGGAATAATTTTTGGAGTAGTTTTACATTTGAACAAAAGTTGAGCTCCTTATTTTTTACAGGTTAAATACATTATTTATTGCATAAGGAATGGCTAAATGCATATTTGGAGGTACAGTAACTGCTGGTTGATTACAGAAGCCAGCGGCCTCTGTTCAGCACTGTTTACATTGTGGAGTACTTGATCATGCACTCATGCAGAACACACCCCTCGCTCGGTTTGTTGAATTGAATGTCTATTAATGTCTGTATGACTTTTGAATTGTTGCATAAAACATTTTTACAAAATGACATTTGGTCTCTTTCCTAGTTTATTTTATTATGCTAAATTGAATTACTTGTAAATAGTTCTAGCCATGAAAAGTTCAAGTTCAATTTTGTTGTTATACTCAGAACCCCAGCTTTCTGACCCAGCACCCCAAAAAAGTGTTACTGTATGTGTCAGAAGGGGGGAGAGGTAGATAATATGTGAGCCTATTATTGCTGTACCAGGGAGGAGTAGAGATGCATGCAAGAGTTTATAACAAAAAAAAACAACAATAGTTTCAACCACAAGGGTTAATATACTGTAAATAAAATAGTGTATAAAATAGGATTTCTCCACACGAGATCTCCATACAGTTTTACTTTGTATCAGTGAGATCTGAGGCTTTCAAAGACAGCACAAAGCCTTGTTACAGATCTCATTCAAATTCTTGCCTGTCTCATATGGCATTACAGTATGTAGCTGATTTGCATGGAACAAATTGGAACTACTTCTACACACAAGCGTTGTTGATTTGGTTAACCAAGGTCTTTGCCAAAGGGCCTATATTTCGGCTTTATTAAAACTCAACAATCACGTCCAGCGCTGCACAGAGGCGTTTAGAACAACTGTGTTTCTGGTGAGCTCTGATGCCAGAATGGGCTGTTTTGTTTGTCTCTTCTGATTTGTCATTGCAGTTCATGGCTTATTCATAAGGGATTTTCTTCTCTACCAGCCAATTCACTGCAATGTTTGATTTTGTCCTAACAGTGCATGGTGATGGATCTCTGATCGGTGCATACAGTAAAGTGGAATGATTTAGCCTATATATATATAGGATAGATATAGGCCTAGTACAACTGTGCTGTGTGGACCCGTGTGGTGGTAAATTGCTTACATGGACAAGATCCCATTCCCAATCATCAGTGGCGTGTCTTAACTGAAAGACCACATTATTGGTTTGACCCTTGCCATTCTAGGCTACTATCGATTCCCACGCAGGGCTCATAATAACCAGTAACTGGAAGATAGACCAAGGAAGCACTGCTTGACAGGTTCAAACACCATAATACATTACGGTCAGTTGGAAATTAGATATCTATGCGATGCTGCTCTGCACTCCCTGCGAGTAATGCATTCGGAGTCCGCGGTTCGAGTGGAACGGTATTGGACAGCGAGGAGGAATGGCCTCCGTTCGGAGATATATCGATGTGGACGTTTTTCTAACCCATTACCGGGGTGCCTGGTGCTCAAACATACGGTGTGAATTCTGCACTAGAGAGCAGACGTGACCCAAATGAAAAACGCAAGAGTTTTAATGCGGTGGCTGTCTATAAATCAAGCTCTCTGCCTCCAAAGCGGCCTGGCGGTTGTGTATAAATACATTAATGTCTATTCCTACGTAGCTTGAGAGATCCACACCAATGAAATGGAATATATATGGAAAACTAGTGACATATTGCTGCCTCTTCAGCAAGTTTCATTTATCAGTTGGCTATTGGTCATCTGTAGCCTATTTTGGACAACATTCTGATTTACACAAAGGTCAATCAATAAAAACATTTTCTACATTATTCCATGTCCTACTTTTAAACTATATTGTTTACATCATAGTAACTTAGACCAGGATAAGTTGTGTGTGATGCAGTTGGCTTACCTATTTTGTTGTGAGCGTTCAATACTCAATTTTTGGCATATCCTTGTAGGCCCTATAAGCCTGAAAAATAAATGGAGAGTTACTATTTTCAATAATCGCTACCTTTTGCACAAGGTGGTGTATAGGGACGTTTTATGACAGATGCAGGGTCTTTTAAATTGGTGTGGATGTGGTCCTGACAGGGATAAGGCAGCCTATCGCTTTCCCTCAATCTCAACTACTATAATGGAGGCCTTTTATAGGCATGGATATACGATAGAGCTATGGGTTATACCTGTGTTTATTCTGAAAGCTGGCAACACCGTGGAGGCCAGTCTAAGTTGTTCTGTTAGCATTCACATTGCTCAGGATTGCTCTGTAGAGCAGAACCAACTGCCACAGACCCTTCTCTTCCGGTGAGCACCATACTGTTAGCTGCAATAACAGGTACAAATAGGAGCATGTCAGGCCGACATTAGGCTTGACCGATATGTTGGACTTGAATGGACAGCACCTTACAACCACAGTGTATGGTTACAACTAGACTACTGATCTGATGCAGTATGTGTGTTGTATACGCACACCAACACACAGTAGACATCCACGAGACGTCATTAAAGCAACAGGCAACTTAATTGACTCCTATTGTCATAGGTTATGATGCTTTACATTAGTGCTCTGGCGGCCTACAGTACTTACCTTTTGATTCTGCTGGAAGGCAGAAGTGAGATTTTGTACAGCAATATGTAGATAAAATAAATAATCATACTATTTTATTTAGTGTCTTATGTGATTTTATGCTGTGCTGTTTTATACAAACTTAGAGTTCATTGTGGCCTTATTGAAAAACAAATACAGCTTTACAAAACAGCATACATGGCATGAAAATTATTTATTTACATTTTAAAAGGTATTTTAATAAATATAAACAAAAACTATATTGTGTGGTAGGGGGCTACTGCTCTAAATATATATTTCGTTACATATTGTTACTTTGCATTTTTCTACAATATTTTATATATATTAGAATAAAGTAGTATGATCATTTTTAAAACCACATTTAGGCCAGGCAATATACTTTACAAATAGTATTATATTGTTACAGTAGCCTAATAATACTCTACTATTTACTTACTGAGTAAATAGTCTGTCAGTAATACAACTTTTTCCCTTAAAAACATATTCCTAAGCTTACACTGCATGTGGCCAAAGCAAGTAGGGCAGCCTGGTACTGCGTATATACTGTGGGTCATGTGAAGGTCAAATGGTCTGCAGGTGCTTTGACTGCTCCGTCCTTGCGGAAGCGATTCATTCGGCTAATAGGCCGATGTGGGAATAACCGTAGACTATTTGCTCTGTAAGAAAGCATCACAGCCTTCAATGAACGGGTAAATGTGGGTAAATGTAATAGTAAATATAATTTCCTTGGCGAAAATCTGAAAAATATTATAGCCATGAGTGGGAATGTAACACACCGTCAAGCCAGTAAGCTTCTGCACAACAAGTTTGTGGTGATTCTCGGTGCCTCTGGTGAGAGCAAGCGCTATTGTGTTGTTTGTGCCACCGTTTTTGGATGAATATTTAATTATTTTCCGAAAATTCAGATTTATATTTGTAACGAATTCGCTATTGTTGATATTCTAGTGCAGCGCTCCATGTATAAAGACCTTGTCCTCCTGCTTCAGAAAGATACATTCTTGACGATGTCTCAGCTGAAAACTAAGGTACGTAGCTTTCCATAGAGTCCTAATGCAAACGAATAAGATGCTGATTAAACTATGCAAATAATTGGCATTGTTTAAAATCCCGATTATATCCGACACGGGAAATGTCAGTAAATCTAACTTTTTTCTGATAACCGTAGGCTGTAGGCATATTTGCCAACCAGACAAGTGCAAAGAATTCCAGATGTAAAAGTTAAAGGGCATTTATCACGATGGAGCTAATTTTAAGTAATTCCAGTATTACAATTAGGAATTAACCTATTACTAACTTCACCCATCCCCACCCCACACAATTACTTATTAGTCAAGTATGCAGGTACAATGAGATGACCAACAATGTTTAAAACATCCACCCATCCATCTTCATTCGCTTATCCTGTTTCTAGAGAAAATGTTTTATTTTCAGCTTGCTAAACATTGCTGAGCAAATTGTACATTGTAGCAACAGTCAGTCTCTCAAAAGGGAGCATGCCCCCAGACCCTTCCTTGTAGAGGCTTAGCCTCCCCATCCATGAATCCATAGTGACATCCCTGACCACCCAGCCCTTTCTTTTCATCAGCATTTGTCTGTATGTCAACCAGAATAAAGGCTACTCCTGTAGTAGTAGTAATAATATTTATTTATATAGCACTTGTCATACAGAATTGCAGTTCAAAGTGCTTTACAGAGAAGGAATGCATGTACAGTTCCCTTAACAAATACAGAAAAGCAGAGATACAGAAATGGTTAAAGGAATCAGATTAAAAAAGTAATAAAATAAAAATGTAAACAGGTGCATAAAAGTAGGCCTTATCATGTATTTGCTGTGCACAAAATCCTTCAATAATATCCTGTCCTTTGATAGGCCTTACCGCACCAATGATGTGTTCCAGACATCTCGGAGTGGAAATTTCCGATTTCTGACCTCCATGAGTTCCATGTGCACAATGCTAAATGTAAACAAAAAACACGGCTGACTGTATTTTGACGTCTAGTTACATGTAGAACAGCCTTACTATACATGATTGTTGGATGGAATGCCTTCTTTTAATTTAATACAGGCAAATATGTTAACATTTCCGTTTAGTTGATATCGTTTACACTAGTGTCAGTCACCATGGGTGCCACCATTGTTGTGTGACGTCAAACCATGAATGAAGTGGCGTTCTATTGTTTTCTAGTATAGTAGAAAAAATCTCAATTTCTAAGATTAAATTTGGAATAGTCCTCATGCGGGAAGACAAGGTATTCTACGCGTGTTGACCAATCCCAAGCCCCGCCCCTCTCATCTGTAACTAGGTTGGACAAAACAGCATAGTAGGCTACTGTTGCTCAGTAATATGAAGTATAGCCGCATATTTTCTAGGGTGTTCCAAGTATTTGTGAGTATAAGTAATCGTCACTATTTAGTATTATTACCAAATGTCGCTTTTATTACATAATTTCATCTTAAATATATGCTGTCTCATTCTGATATAAAATGCATGTAATTCGGAAATTGGAATATGTTGACACAGCCATTACGAACATACCGGTATCCTTCAATTGGAACGTGCGCTATGGTTCTAGAGCCACGCTGGTTCTGCCATCATCTTGTGCATCTGTACTGCTGAAACGACAATCTAAAGCATCAAAACACAAACTATGTCTTTGTTGTTGTCAGCCACGTGAGCGCTGTTCAACCCACAGCCTATATGGACAGCCCAGCTCCTCCCTGTTTTGTAACCTGCTGTTCAGTCCACTGCCATTCGTGTTCATTGAACATGAACATTCACCATCTCGAACGCAGGAAGAGTTTCTGTCCGATTCAAAACATTTTCAACTGTTATTGGAGGACAGGCGAAGAGGGGCGGGGCTTGGGATCTGTCAATTGTAGCCTACTGACATAGTGATCCACAGGGAGAGATGTCCTTCGAGAAGGACAGTCTGGTGGAAGGTGGTCATTTGGGCCCCGTGACCAACGGCACAGACTACAGAGAGGTCCGCCAGTATTGTTCTGACCATCATCTGGTCCGCTTCTACTTCCTGACGCGCGTCTATTCACCGTACATGGAGAGCGTTCTGGAAGAACTCCGCAGTGGTCTGAAACCTGATGCCATCGTCGTCAGCTCCTGTCTGTGGGATATCAGCAGGTACTTCTGCCAGATGTCTAAATGTTCTCTGTTCGGTTATATTCTCATATTCTGGGTCATGGGTTCAGTGGGTTTGAAAACTTGCTGTCTTGATGTGTCGCTCAATTAAATTGCATTCCAGTCAGCATGCGCGCATGCTAATATCCTATTTTCATCCAACTTCTTCAAATGTCAAGCCAGAAATTGGGTTCCGCATTGATAAATTCCTGTCTGACTGCAGGCATAAGGCATGTCTTAATCTCTGAAAACACACTTTTCAACATTAACAGTGGAAGATCATTTCTTTCCTGAGAGGTGTAATTTATAAGTTAACCACACAGAAACGAGTCCTTTTTTTTCTCTCTCTCTCTCCCTTTTTTCCCCTCCTTCCCTCAAACCTGCTGTTTCCAGTCATGCCCCCAGTCTTCTTGTAAATCCACCTCGGCTTTGTGCTGAATGTGATTGGAGTTCAGCCGTGCTCAGGCTGGTCTGAGAGGGAGATGAGCGTGTGTGATTAATTATGTGCAGGGACAGGGTTGACTATTATCCATCACAGACCCCCCCCCCCCCCCCCTCTCTCTCCACCTCCCCAACCACCACCGCCACCCTACTCACACTCACACCCACACTGGAAGCACAGCAACTTGACTCTGTAAAGGTACACCCACCGATTTATGTATTTGTATTGTAAGGCACGTGCCTTTTATAAAAGGCATAGTACCTTAGGGCGAGGAATAGAGCTTAATGTGGAGGACACTCCGCCCATTGTGGTTGTAATGCCGGTTTCAACCACAAGGGGAGTGCTTAAAACCAAAGTTGTGCCGTTGTGGGGAGGGGCGGCAGGCTGCCGCGGTGACCGCGCTGCGTTTGTTGCCGCTGCAGGTACGACCCTCAGTGGTCGGCGGACTTCAGGGAGAACCTGCACACGTTCTTCCAGGGGCTCAGGAGTGCCGTGTGTGACGACTGCCTAATCCTGTGGCTTCTCACCATGCCGCTGGGCAGCAGGCTCAGGGGGGGCTTCTTTGTGCCCACGGTGGGTATCCCTCCAGGCATCCATCTCATCTCAGATAAGAGCCTTATTGATCCTGTGTGTGTGTGTGTGGTTCCATTTTCACTGCAGCACCGTCAACACCCATAGTGCAGTTGAAGGCACAACACCACAATAGCAGAGCTACTTAAAGAAGGATGTAGCCCATGTTGGTTTCAACTGAGGCTCAGCTAAAACAATGCTGAGTCATACAGGCTAGACTGAGACGCTTGCATAGTTGACTCTTTTCATGATCCACAAAGGCTTTGAGAAGGTGTTTTAATGAGCTGTAGGCAGGATTTCTGAGCTAGAAATTGAGGGGAATTAGTCAGGCATTTGTTTGTCAGCTATCAGCGAGTGTAGTGCTCGTTGAGAATATCGTCCCCTGCCTCTGTAAAGGTAAAAGTGCTTTAATCGTCACATACACATGCATGTAGCAAAATTAATTCTCTGCATTTAACCCATCCCTCAAGGGAGCAGTGGGCTAAATACATGAACTTGACTGTACAAGTCGGTGTAGAGTTTTCACCGCACCGGGAGGCTCTGGCTATGTCCACATGTACACTGCTAAATTGTAAAACGGGGTTTTTTCTAATTCCTTTAATACGTTTAAAAAAAAAAAAAAGATGTCCACACTGAAACTCAAAAATACGGTGTAAACCTGTCAAGAGCATGGCAAGCCAGCAGCCGGCGATAGAATCCTAACCTTTAAAGCTGTTTCGGCCAATCAGAAGCCTGACTACTGGTTCTGAAATGTTGTCAGTGACGTCCATAGTGCACTCTGAACCTCTGCTCGTCATTATAAACCAACACGGTTTTGCATACGTCCTCCATTGCTCAAACAGTGAGTTTTAAAATGTCTTCACCCTGGCAGGAGTTTTGCTTAACCTTCGGTTTTAGTGATCGGACACATCGTTTACATGTGGATGAAAGGCCAAATCGTGCAGATAAAGGTTAGTTTATAAAAATAGCAGTGTAAATGTGGACATAGTCTCTGACTAATCAGGACCTCGTTTCCCTGATTGCGCCAACATCTCTCCAATCCTCCTCCTCAGCTTTTAATTGAAGCGCAACAGCGATTGTAAACTAATACACTTTAGCCAAATTCAGTGAGCATCTCCTCAACGACTAGCTGCACGTTTTGTGTGTATAATCTGGTGTTTCTACGCAGCCCTGGCTCTGTAAATGGGAACACTTGTGTATATATTGGGGGCGGAGCTACTGAGTTTTCACCCTATGGCATTGAAGGGAGAGGTGTTTTTGTTTTGATCCAGTTCAAACATGAACAATCTTTCTCCAGCGCCTCCGCCTGAAACACTGTGAACTCTGACCTGCAGATCAGCCACCTGGCCCCCACGCTCCGCTTCGACGTGATAGAGGCCAACTTCTGCAGCTTCCAGTTGGCCCACGCCTACGGCCTGGACGTCCTGGACCTGCACTTCCACTTCCGTCTCAGGCTGAACCTTCGTATGGCCGATGGCATCCACTGGAATGCCGCGGCCCACCGCAGCATCACCTCGCGCTGGCTCCAGCACCTGGCCGGGTCCTGGGGGGTCAAGCTCATAGTTCCCACCGTGGCCCCCCTTAAGAGAGGCTACTGCGTTACTAACAGGTGGCATGGCAAAAGTGGGTGTAACTGGTTTGTCCTGTTGGTTAAAGGTATAGTCAGCTATCGCAAGCTAAATGTAAGATAATACACTTTTTGTCAAATTCAACAAACAACTCCTCGCATTCCGCTATTTTACCGTTCTGTGTGTTTAAAAAATAATCCAATACGTCTACACAGCCCTGGCTCCGTGAATAGTCACATAAACAAAGTGGCGAACACCGCTCGTATCAACAAAGCCGTAGCACTACGCTTTGCTTCACAATGCATTTCGACAGACGGAACGAAACTGTTTAGATTTGAGGTGGAAATGAGCCAAAGTGACTGACCCCGCCCTTAAGAGCTGGAGGATGAGCGCTTACAGTAAACAGCCCTTGAGACAGCAGGATGGCGACATTACGCTGCGGCTGGCATAACGTGTCATCCATTAGGTGTGTGCGCAGTATGCATCAGTGGTGAACTCCTCCTGTTTCAGCTGGGTTCCAGAGACCGTACAAACGACAGGACCACTTCAGACAGGACTGGCCTTGGCATGAGGGACGTTCACGCCAAGGTTAGCACTCATTATATTATGTTTGCTGTTGTTTTTTCAGGGTTGAATACAAGGTAAATACTGTATTTATTTATTTATTTGTATACATGCGTACATACACATTACTGTATCTATATGTAGTATTCAGTGTATCTTAAAGCCCCGAAAGATAGCTTCTTAATTATTTGGTAAAGAAGGGCTGCTTTTACTGTAAGCCTGGTTGCCCGCAGCCATAACAGCACTAAACCAGCTCCCACGTGAAGGCAATTTAGACATTCATATGCACACACGGCCGCACACTTTACTGTCGTCTGATGTATGTAGGATGCTTGATGGTCAAATGATGTATAGTGCTGTGGAAAACCATTTCCCTTTGGGGAACATTAACTATTTGCAATGTGTTGACATATTCTGTTGAAACAGAATATAATTGGTTTGGAATACACAAATTAACATAGTCACCTAAAAATGTCAGGCATGGTTCCCAGTGATTCAATGTAAATTATAGCATAGCACACACCATACAACCTAAGCTCAGTTTACTGCAACAACATTGTTTCTAGGGTGTCTGAACACTGGCTGTGTTCTGGAATATTCTAAAATCCAAATGTATCTGTTGGGCCACACCAAATCCACGTTTATAACAAATAAGTGTAATTGTATCAGTGACGGCTCCTGCTCCAAAAATTTGGGAGGGCAATTGTTTTGGTGACCCATTCAATAGCCTAGGTAAATTAA
>JAODUH010070264.1:0-16502 GCA_027564835.1 Typhlichthys subterraneus
TTGGGAGGTGTTCCAGGCACATCCAGCTGGGAGGAGGCCTCGGGGAAGACCCAGGACTAGGTGGAGAGATTATATCTTCACACTGGCCTGGGAACGCTTCGGGATCCCTCAGTCAGAGCTTTCCAATGTGGCTCGGGAAAAGGAGGTGTGGGGTCCCCTGCTGGAGCTGCTGCCCCCGCGACCCGACTCTGGATAAGCAAATGAAGATGGATGGATGGAGTTCGGGTTAGGTCAAACGCCTATTTGTTTGGACGGATGGCTGAGGGGAGAACAGAGGTGTGTTCAGAATTTCCGAACATAGCGAAGGTTAGCAAACATATTTAAACTGTTTTATGTTTGCTTTGTGTTCGCCGTGACTGTTTGCAAACAATAGAAAACGGTTTCAGGAGGTAGTTCTAGGCGAACACAGCTCGTTCAAAATTCAAGTTCAAAGCAAACATGTTCGCCATGAACGTTGGCCAATTCTGAACGCACCTCTGTAGTAGTAAAAATTATATAGCATAGTAATTATATTATTACCTTATAACAAATGTGTTCGGCTATCCCGTGATTTTGATGATATCAAAATCCATAGCGTATCGTTTAACTGCATGGCTTTATTTTATCCAACGAAACTGCTGTCCATAGCAACATCCCGACCTTCTGATTGGTCAAATTGCTTATCAATATAACTCGAATTGTTGAATTTTGGGGTCAATTGGGCATAGTTTGGGCAGTGTGCAAGCACTTTAATTTTAGACTACTACTACTAACTAAATGAAATAATAATGATATCATGATTACAATTTTTTTCCTGTCTTCTTTTCCTACAATGTACACCTAACAGCTTTGATCTTTCCATCATTCATGTAATCTAATCAGTTAATTAGACTACTTGCAGCTGTGCTAGCAATTGGCATGGAAAAATAAATATTGTGTGGGGGGTGTTTCCACTGTAAAGTTCACAGGCTAGGTCACCTATGGCAAGAACTATCCCTACTTTCATATTCAGCTGTGTTTAAACTGGGACTGCTATACAATGCTATCAAGAAGTGTACCTTTGACCTCATTAGAATTCTGTATTCTCCCTGGATTTTAAATATATGTATTAGCCACCATTTTAGTGGAAAATATTTTAGGTGAGCCCTTAGTATGTTTAGGTGGGGGGGGGGGGGGGGCGCGGGAAGGGAATTGGTAGGCCAAACAAAAATTGTGCTCTCAGGGGAAATTCAAACATGTTTCCGAAAAACGCAAAAGTACCTCAGAACAAACCGGAACTATCTTGGGGGGAAAGCAAATTGTTCTCAGGGGAATTCTAAATTACCTTGTGGCGACGCATACATTTTCAGAGAGAAGACAGTTTTTTTTTACCCACCGATCATTTTTGTCACCCATGTCCCAGAATAACAGAATGTGAAAAAACAGCATATGAGTTTTTCCACACACTGCTACAATACGGCATCTTTACCGAATCTGTCATGACATGACTTATAGTGCTTAGCGTATCTGAGGTGTCACATGAGGGCTTTTGCACACCTCAGAGTGTGAATCGATTTAATAGGCAATGTTTTCACATTGGCTGCAAAGCAGGATTTCTGGCGATAACCAAGCAAAATATGTTTGATGTTACAAGGGAGCGGTGCGGGTGTCAGGAATCAAAGGCATAAACTGCATGATATGGGTCTGCACTTTAATCCAGTCAGTCAGTAAGGGCTGATCCCAGATCACAAGATGTTACTGTCAGTTACATCTTCTTAACACCCTCGTCACACAGGCCTGTCTCCAGATCAGAGGTTATGCTAATTAGGTTTAGCTAGGACAAATGGGCTAAAATAATACGGCATAGACAGGATCAGATTTATGGAGTTGCACAATCAACTCTTCTGCCTTATTGTGATAAGGGTGGTAATGATGATGTACTGTATCTACAGTAAGTCAGTGGTCTTTCTAGTGCATGGATCCCACCCCCAATTGTTAGATAATGACAAATCAATTAAATTATTGTTTAATATTCTTGTACAAATCAGAATGGCAAACACATATATTTCTTCTGAGCACAATGCCATTTAGCTGTATCATGAGTACAAGATCTGGGGATGCCCTGTAATGATCCCTAAAGGTTCTGCTGGCTCTGGGTTTCCCTAGATCGCCTGATGTATGTGTCCTTATGACTTTATATTTACGCTGTATGTTTTTCTTGTGGCTGGGTAGATTAATTATAGATGGATAGTACCAGTGAACTATTCTAGGAGTGTCGGAGGCTTTCTGTCTCACTATAATTCCTACACTGAGATTAGTGGGTACAAGGGGATATAGCCATCCATAAAAGACATGTACTGATAACTAAACTGCTATTGGAATATGCACTTCCTACACCAGATTAGCATGGGGCTATACGCATGGTGCTGACGTTCTGACATAGCAACCAAAAGGATAAGGTTTTCATTTATCTTATATTTCTATCATCTGATTCCTTTAACCATTTTTATTAACGTATGTCATTTCAGTATAATGTTATGTATATTTATTGTATTCCTTTATGCACCAATTTTAATATATATATTTTTTATAAATCTGATTCCTTAAATTATTCTTGTTTTTATGTTTTTCTCTGTATTTTTGTATTTGTTTATGAGAAGCACAACTAGTGTACATTATTCCCTCTCTGTAAAGCACTTTGATCTGCAATTCTGTATGTAAAGTGCTATATAAATAAAGATTATTATTATTATAAGTAACCTTAAGGAAGATAGTTAATTATTGATAATGGGGCATCACTTCTTGTGATTTTTTTTATTATTAGCCTGAATTGCAAAGAGAAGAGACACTGCATGCTTAATTCTGTGAGTATTCAAAGGTAAAAATAAGTGCTTTCCAATTTAATTTGAGTGAATTATTTAATCAGTCACTTCTAAGCAGTGACAGAGCTCTAAAATGCATATTAAATAGGTTAAAAGTTCTACATAGCTACACCCTGATTACCTCCATAATTTATTCATAGTGCTTGTCAGCATTATTAGTGGGTAGGAATTCTCAATTTATATTCAGGCGTGGTACACTTTTCTTGGAACATCACACAGAAATGGTTGCTGTCAGGATAAAACATAACTTAAAATAAGTGAAATTCTATGATTTCAAATAAAGCTGAACAATAGGATTTTTTTTCTTCAGGGTGACAACCTCACATGACACGCTCATTTTGCTAATTGTAATATATGTCTCACTATAATGTATGTATAAGCTATTACTTCTTGCATAATTGTCAAACAAGGGAAACGTATTATTGTTATGTGAGTGTTGACAGATTGATGATGTACGCATTGCAGCTATTTTGAAGATATTAATGTGTGCTCACAAGAGATTAGGATAGCACTTTCATTTAATTAATGTATCATTTTAGTGTTCCTCCTACAATGGGTGGCCATTTTTTTATATTCAGGACATGACATCCCATTTGGGAAAGGACATATTGCTGAGGCGCAAAACACACCATATATTATGTAAGTATGGGTATGCAAACATAAACGGCCAGCCTACAGTATGCATGTTCCATCCATTACTCATCCACTAATCAGGATTATTGTGTTATAATGTTCCTGCATTTGATTCGCTTGTGTCTTAGTGAACGCCTCTTCCGCTAATGGGTGGGCAAGAAATAAATGCTTAACTTGCTGTATCTTGGTTTGTTTCACACACACCGCAAAATCAGGATAGTGCGACAGCTCAGTTATTGTCAGGGCTGTTACACCTTTACTGTGTGGAACAATGAAGTTTCCATTTAGGCATTTCTATTTAGGCAACTATTCATGTGCATGTACTTTCAATACATCCTCACTACTTTTGTACTATGAAGACTCCAGAGCCATTCATCATGTGATATATGATCCATTCAATACAAGTTTACAAATATGATTTAACACATTACATTTGTGACATTTAAACATTAACATCGCTGTCAAATATGACAACATATGAAGCCTTGATTAAAATATTTACTTTTCAGTATTTGTCATTTTAGTCTGCTCAACCTTTTCATAAGGGTTCAAAGCTAAAATCAGAGCTAAATTTCAGTTTTTCATTTAGGTTTTATGTGACAATAAGCATTTTAAACCAATGAGCCAACACAATTTTATAAAACTACTGTATTTTAGATTTCAGTATATTTCTCATCTTCCCAACTTGACAACTCAAAGCCTTTGACTATTACATTTTTTTTATTTTTGAGCATGTATAATTTACATGCATAATACAATTTAATGTTTAATTCCACTAGGATCATTAGAGATGATAAATTATTCAGCCACTCTGTCAGAAGTACTTTAAATCACATTAGTTGATTCAAATGCAGGGGAAGATTATTTGGGAATGCTCCTTATTAGACACGCTATGCCACAATCAAGGTGTCATAATCTATTCAGCATCACAATTTTGCATTTAAAATTAGTAATCTGTAAAATGAAAACCTACACACATTTTCCCCTGAAAGGTACAGTACGATCCTTTATGTGTGGCTTGCATTGCTCTCTGCCCCATCCCTTTGCTAGTTCACTATAACTTCCTTGAGAAGTCATATACTGCTTTTGGTTACCCTTAAGTTTGAAGTTGAAACACATTACGTTGTTGATGAATGTGGCTGAAGGCCAATAAAGACCATTGGACAAACCTCATAGCCTCACAACCTCATTTCAAATATACCATAGAAAGCAGGACCCCTACCTCCAGTCTTGCGTTCTATATGACTTGTTTTTTCAATGGTCTTTCTTAAGATATAGTTTATCTGCTTTGCATGACAGTTTTGCTTTAGTATGTCAATTAAGCAATTTGTTATTTTATTTTTCTTCTCTGGCACGAGAGGCCATTAAGACCTGCTTGGGCTAAGTCTTGCTTGTTGCTCGCCTTTTCCTCTGTGTATATGTTGTTTATTGGCTGTGAAATGAGATATAAACAAGAGCTTAGTCTATCGCTCCGTTTGGTTGATTTGCGGCTTGCACAGACTGACAGTTCAACGTTGTCAGAAATGTCAACAAACATAATGTTAAATCATGTAACTGCAGCATGCATGCTGTTGAACAGCGCCGCGCTTTGTGTCGTGCCGCATAGAACAATTGGCATAATTAATAAATAAGGATGGATTTGATGCTTGAGTCTTGAGATTACACAAGTCTTCACCTTTATCTGTATATGTTTAAATGTGTGTGTCTATGAGAGCGCGAGAGCAAATAAACGCAATGCAAAACCACCTGGGTTATACAGTAAATAACTTAATTATCAAGTTAGAATTCTGATTTGAGACAGTCTGGAATAAAATCTGGAAAGTAAAAATGAGTAATGAGAGAAAATGGGAGGGGTACTCTAGAGTTTTTAATTGCTGCTGCTAAATTTGCATGCGAGCGCTTGCCTCTGGAGACACCAGTCAAGGTCACTGCTTATCCTTTGATCAACAAAATTGGGCGCAAGACTGCTACCTCTATAGCCATGGGGGCTCATGCTAGACAGAGTGAAAGATGGTAAAAATGTATGTAATGCAGCTAATTAATGGTCTACATGCACACACACATACACACATCTAACACCGGTTTACACTGAACAAGGAATGGCAGTGGAACAAATACATGTGCAGGCACAGTTGTAGAGTGTTGTTTAATGAGCGCCTAATGGGCATGGACCCTGTATGGATTCTAAACTTGTGAAATCATGCTGTTTAGGAGCTAGCTAATATGTTAATAATTGGATAGTTTAGTGGTTAGGTGATTAACTTGCACCTGAAAGGTTGTGGGCTTGTTCCCCAATAAGCCTGCTCTATCTGTGGGCATCTTTGACCAAGATGTCTATAATACCTATGGGTACTATGTACTGTATGCAAATCCCTTTTGGATAAAATACTCCTAAATGACTTAATTAAAATTAATACAAGGCAAATGAAATTTAAGCAGTGCATTTCTCCAGTGTATTTATTGTGAAAGCAACACGTGGCATGTTTCTGTACATAAAAGAGCTCAAACTACACAAATGACGACTATAAACGATAAAAACAAGTTAATCAACTAACATGGGCCCCGTTTGGAAGCGGACTACCCTTCACAGATGTTCCACAGCAGTTCCACTTTAGGTGTACACCAAGTGTACGTGCTATGAATGTTGGTGTATATAATCAACTGAAACTCAGGTTTGATCTTAGACTATAATTAACTTCTCATTTGAGTCATTTAAAGAAATATAAAATGCATGCCACACCATGTTTGTGCAAGTGTGACGCATGTCTTCCAATCAATGTCAGCATTCATGCATATACTGTATGTTTGTCATCCATAAAGATCTTTAATTGCACTGTTATTTCAATTTGTATTTACATAAATATTAAGCAAATTATGTGGTATCTACCTTTCTCCATTAGATAATAAGGTGAGATAATTAATAGCTAAACAGGATGCATGGGGAATTAAAGCGTAAAGTTAAAGAAAATTGCAGTTACTCTGGTCTCCTGTTATTATTCATATTTAATTATTGCTTGACATCAAAAACATTTGCAAGTAAAGCTGAATTCACACTTTTATGATTCAGCTAATCTTATTTATTTTTTGAGTGTATATTTATGAGAAATATAGGTTCTACATTTCAAACTCTTTAATAATGTAAATGTATTTAAGATGTTTTATTATAGGATTTGAGAGTTAGCGAAAAACCTATGAAAGAGACTTTGTAATTCAGCCACACCAACATGGCGTGCCAGATGGTTTGGTACACCCAACCTTCTGTTGTCCATTGAAACTGTTTAGAAAAGGGCAGGCACTTTCAATAAATACTTGGCAGGTGATTGGATAAACTGATGCAGATTTTCTATCAATCTCAGTTAAGGTCATACCTACATGTAAACCCGATACTTTATTAAACTACACCCATAGCTGCCAGTGCGACTCTGACTGGTCAGAGCCATTGTGGATCGGATTAGTCACCATAAGTCAAAGTTGCTATAATCTTTACTCCCGACCTTTTCTCCTGCATCTCATGATGGAGGCAATAATCTGTTTATTAAACAATTTGATTTCATTAGTGGCAGTCAGCAACATCAGCCATTTAGCATTATATGTGAATTAACAGTTTATGTCACGTGTATGTCACAAATTGTCTTTACTAGTCAACTAATAAAATATTGTGGATATGCCAATCCCAATTTTCCTGCTACAGTTCCATACATTACAGTCTGATAAATGAGCACAGAGCAGGTTAAGTGCACATTCCATTATAGAAGAAGAACAATAGTATTTTCCATTAGGGTAAAAAAAGAATGGCAAGTCAGTTCAACAGTCAGCTCTGTTTCGTAAGCCATAGAGATGGAGGTAAATCAAAGTTTGATGGACTCCCTTTGTTGCAGTAATGAAGTTTGTTGAAACTTGCAAAGGCAATATGCAGTGCATTAGTTTGATTGTTACCAGGGTTGCTAGTTCAATATGAAATACAAATAGAGACATATCAACATTTGCACTAGAAAAATATTGTGCCAGTCAAAGTGTCTGGAAGTAGGTATAAATTAAAATTTTATTTAGCCGTATTTCAAAAGCAAATGTTTTGCTATTTAGTGTTTGATTTAGGTTTTACTGTCCTGGTTCCACTATTGTTCTCAACTCAATGTTCACTGAGATTATATTGAAAACCCTGTTAGCGTCATCCACTCTATATGGTTACTTTAAATGTGATGATGTTGAAGTCAAGCGTTTGTTTCTAACAATGGTGGGAGTGGTAGAGCTAGATGCAGCCATACAAACAATTATAGCAATGCCTATTGGTTAAAGACTACTCCAATAGTTTCAAGGTCTATATGCCCATTAGAATGCAAAGACTGTAACCTTATTCACAAAGTGAATTTCGGTCTGTTTACACCACATACTAATCTATGGGGTCTTGACAATAAAATGTTAAATGGACTGCATTTATATAGCGCTTTCATCCAAAGTGCTTTACAGTTTTTTGCCTCACATTCACCAATTCACACACAGATGGTTATTGCTGGGGTTTGGGTATCTTGCTCAAGAATGCTTACAGGTAGGTCAACACCTGGGTTCAATCCCCCAACCTTTCAGCTGGGAGTCCAACACCCAGAACACTAGACCATCCTGACCCCGCCGCAAAAAAAACACATTTCAGCTTCAACATGGTAAAGAGGCAAGTGCATTTTTCTCAGTGAACAACTTGAATATGAAAGGTATCTTTATCCAGGTTATGTTAAACATTATATTGGCCAAAGAGAGCTGTTAATTACCTTCAATAAAGCTGACATGTGAGGTGCCTGCTCATTGCTTAAAGGGAGTATTTACCGTGACAGTGATCTTCGTAATTACCTAGCTGCCTCAGAAGAAGGTAATTACACATGGCGAGAACTGGTTTCTACTAAGCCCCACTGATATTTGACATTACAGCAAGATGCGTATGAAAAAAAGTACCATGTAAATAAAAAAACTGGTATGTCAAGGCAATTCAAACTTCATTAAAACTTTTTTCTGGAATAATAGTGAAGTGGATTTAGCAAATGGGTATAGATATGAAATTTGGCATGTCACCAAGACAATTTGGGCCCAAAAAGCAAACACGCAAAAAGATTGATTCTGTGTAAGTTTGTACAGAAATGCTCGACACTGCCCTATGCATGAGAACCTCTAGGGGAATGAACACATCATTGTGAACACAAGGCACTCTAGACTTCTGCAGCTGTCATAGCCAGACTACCGGCCTCTGCTACCAGACCTCAACAACATCTACAAAATTATGTAACATTTCTGGTATTCAACCAGCTAAAGTTCCCCCACGTCACCCCCATATTCCAAAACCTAATCTGGCAAGACACTAAGACACTGGTGTTGGCCTGCTACGTAGTAAAGACAACTGTAATGTTCTACCTCAAAGTAATAGTCAGGTTCCAGGCCCCAGCACTTCAATCTACCACCATGGCTAGTCAGCTGGCTCCATCAGCTCCATCGCTACAAAGGCAGACGTCTAGCCATGGTGGCAGCACAGTAACTCAGCCCAGTTTTGACAATTTTCTATGCTGGAGCAGCAATGGTGGAATAAGCTTTCTGCATTAGTCAGGACAGCAAAGTCCTGACTAAATGCTGACCCCAATGACATCAACAATTTTTGTCATATCTCCAATCTTCCTTTCCTATCTAAAACACTTGAGAGGGTGGTGGCCTCTCAACTTCTATGTCATCAAATTTCAATAACCTACTGGAACCATTTAATTCTGGATTCCATCCAAAAACTACTGACTCTAGTAGAAATCACCAAAGACCTGCTCTGCGCAGCTGACTTCGGCTTCCTATCCATCTTTAAGGACCTGGCTTACTTTCCACGGAATGTGAAAGTCCGCAGACTGTGCGCGTAATGTAAATATCGTCATGCGGACTGTCCAGGCACCTCCAAAATCTTCTGTCCATGTGGACATGTGCATGTCCTACTGAATTCACATTTGAGTGTTCTAGGCGTATACACAATATGTATGTGTGTATTGTTAACTGGAAACAATGTGTGCTCTCATTTCAAAGCACTTTTTTTTGCATACAGAAATAGCCAACACGTCTGCGTGAAGTTTGCTCGTAACGCGTTGCATGAGTCCACGAATTTGGTAGTATGCAGGGGCCTTTATCCTTCTTGACATGACTAGCCTTTGACAAAATCTATAACCCACTCCTCTTAGAACATCGAAATAAATACAGTATATACTCTATACTCCGTCCTTCACTTTCATACTCAAGCACCGAAACCCTCATCCACGCCTTTTGTCACTTGTCACACACTGGATTACTGCAACTCTCTACTCTCTGGCATCCCAAACACACTCATCAACTGCTTCCAATTAGTTCAGAACTCTGCTGCCAGAAACCTTACAAACATAAGGACATTGATCACATTACATAGAAGGCCCTCCACAACCTGGCTCCCTCCTACCTCTCTGACATTCTCCTGGCATATACTCCCACCTGATCTATATACTGCTCCTCTACAGGGCTTCTTCTCACCCGCCCATTCCACCTCTCCACGTGCCTTCAGCTGCTCTGCCCCCAGACTCTGAAATGCCCTTCCCCTGCACATACGACATGCTCAGTCACCTCCTTTGCTAAACTCCTCAAAACCCATCTCTTCAAAGTTGCCTATAACATTTAACCCTTTGTTTCACTCTCACTTGACTCCCCTGCCCTCCCTCATGTATTATTTTATTATGTATATCTCTGTGACAAAGCTGGCTAGACTACAGAGGTACAAAGGAATGTTTTAATAACAAAACTGATACAAGGACAGAGTAAACATGAAACATTAGCCTTAGCTGCTACAAACAATCCGGTCCCATCCGGCCGGCGAGTGTGAAACTCCCGGGTGAGGTTTCGATCTATGTCGACAGCCCTCACCCAACTCCGCTCCTCGGGACCGTAACCCACCCAATCCACCAGGTACTGGAGCCAGCCCTGCCGCCGCCGAGAGTCCAGCACCGCCTCCACGGCATATGCCGGGCCCCCCTCCACCTCTACCGGCGCCGGAGGAGCAGCAGCAGGATCACGACCCCCTAATGGACCGGGGACCACCGGTCTGAGGAGAGAGACGTGGTAGGTGGGATGGAGGCGATGGTAAGGCGGAGCCTCGTGGCGGTCCACACCTCCCTGGCCCGAGGACACCAGTCCTCCACCGCTGGGACGTCGCTGGACGGAGTCACCGTCCAGGGGCAGAGAGGAGGTTGACGACCGAGAACCACCTGGAAAGGGCTCCGCCCTGTGGAGGACTGGCACAGAGAGTTCTGGGCGTATTCAGCCCAGGGGAGGAACTTTGACCAGTCATGGGGGCTGTCCGCACAATACGCACGAAGGAAGCGGCACAGTTCTTGATTCGCTCGCTCCGCCTGCCCGTTGGCCTGAGGGTGGTACCTGGACGTGAGGCTGACCGCGACCCCGAGACATGAAAGCCTTCCAGACCCTCGATATGAATTGGGGGCCGCGGTCGGAAACGATGTCCACCGGAAGGCAGTAGAGCCGGAAGACCTGCTGGAACAGCACCTCAGCGACCTGCAGGGCGGTGGGCAGTCTGGCCAGAGGGACATAACAGACCATCTTAGAGAACCGGTCGACCACGACCAGGATGACCGTATGCCCCTCTGACGTAGATAGGTTCACAGGAAGTCCACCGCGAGGTGGCTCCAAGGCCGCTGGGGCACCGGCAGTGGGTGGAGGAAGCCCGCAGGTGCGTGCCGAGGCGCCTTGGACTGTTCTCCCCATCCCAGGCCACCAGTACTTTGCCCGTAGTGCCTCCGCCATCCGGTCCACCCCTGGATGTCCGGTGGCTGGCGTCGAATGGACCCAGGTCACCAGCTGGCTGCGCACTCTCCGGGGGACATAGACCCTCCCAGGTGGGCAGTTGGCAGGTGGCGGGTCCCGTCGGCTCGCTCTTCGGATCTCTGCGTCAATGTCCCAGTCGACGGGACACACCACGCAGGACGGGGAAATCACTGAGGCGATGATGGGAGGGATGTGGTCCCCCTCATGTTGGCGGGAGAGTGCATAGGCTGCGTTGTTCTTGGACCCGGGCCGGTAGGTGAGGGTGAACCGGAACCGGACGAAGAAGTCCATCCATCGAGCCTGGCGAGGGTTCAGGTGTCTGGTCGCACGGATGTATTCCAGGTTCCGGTGGTCCGTGAGCACGGTGAACGGCTCAAGGGCGCCCTCCAGCCAGTGTCTCCACTCCTCCAGGGCCAACTTCACCGCCAGTAGTTCCCGGTCCCCCACGTCGTAGTTCCTCTCCGCAGCCGACAGCTTCCGTGAGAAGAAGGCACATGGGCGTAGCTGTGGCGGGCTGTCACGGCGCTGGGAGAGGACCGCCCCCACCCCGACCTCGGAGGCGTCGACTTCTACCACGAAGGGCTTCAGGGGGTCCCGGTTAGACAAGGAGAGGAGCGGTGGTGAAACGTCTCTTGAGGCCCCTGAATGCTCCTTCGGCCTCTGAGGTCCAGCGGAGGCGCTGCGGCTTGCCATGCAACAACGACGTGAGGGGCGCTGCCACGGAGCTGTAGTTCTTGATGAACCGGCGGTAAAAGTTGGCAAAGCCCAGGAATCACTGCAGCTCCTTGATGGTCCGGGGGACCGGCCATGACTGAACGACCTTCACCTTCAGTTCCTCCATGCTGGCCCCCTCCGGAGTGATGCGATAGCCCAGGAAGGCGACAGCGGCTTGGTGGAACATGCTCTTCTCCCCCTTGACGAAGAGCCTGTGCTGCCGCAGGCGCTGGAGAACAGCACGCACGTGGGCCACGTGCTCCGAGACCGTTGGGGAGTAGATCAAGATGTCATCGATGTAGACCACTACGTACCTCCCCAACATGTCTCGGAACACTTCGTCCATAAAGGACTGGAAGACGGCCGGAGCATTGGCCAGTCGAAAGGGCATCACCAGGTATTCATAGTGGCCCAACTTGGTGCTGAAAGCTGTCTTCCACTCGTCCCCCTCCCGGACTCGGATGAGGTTGTACGCACTCCGGACGTCCAGCTTGGGGAAGTGCCTCGCCCCTCTCAGCTGCTCAATGGCGGACGGGACGAGGGGCATGGGGTACCGGTACATGACAGTCATGTTCCGGGGTTCAACCCCCGGAAGTCAATACACGGGCGGAGCCCCCCGTCCTTCCCGACGAAGAAAATGCTCGAGGACAATGGAGCGGTGGAGTGGCGGATCAGTCCCTGCTACAGCGCCTCGGCTATGTAGTCGTCCATTGTCTTCGTCTCCACCACCGAGAGCGGGTAGACCTTGTTCCGCGGGGGCGAGGCACCGGCCTCCAGCTCAATGGCACAGTCCCAGGAGCGATGGGGAGGGAGACACTTCGCTCTGTCCACGTCGAATACGTCCGCCAAGTCCCGGTACTCGGCGGGGATGTTGGGCTGGAGGGCGCTCTGCGGGCTCTCCACTGAGGTGGTCCCACACTTCAGCTGAAGACAGGTCTTCCGGCATGCCTTCGACCATCCCTGGATCTCCCTTCTTCTCCAGGCGATCTGTGGGTCATGCTGTTGTAGCCAAGGGAGACCCAGGATGATCGGGTGGAGGGATGCTGACAGCAGCAGGAGCTCCAATCTCTCCCGGTGGCAACCGTTCATGGTCATAGAGAGCGGTCTGGTAGCGTGGGTTATCACCCCATTGCCCACGGGCCGGCCGTCTAACGCCCTGATGGAAATCGGGGACCTCAACCTGCCCTCCCTTGCCACAGTACATGCATAGGCCCAGACGACTCCGGCGGTCCCGCTCCTCCGCGTAGATCCTCACGCTTCCCAGCTCCATTGGCTCCGGATCGGTGCCCGATCCGTGGTGAAAAGGCGGGGCACGCCGACCTAGTCGGTCCCGCTCGCGAAGCTGCCCGTCTATCGCGATCGCTCTGGCGACAAACTCATTCAGCGGCAGCTCCTCCGGAACACAAGCCAGCTCCATTCGCACCTCCCTTCGCAAACCCTGTGCGAAGGCGGTGCGGAGAGCCGGCGCATTCCAACCGCTGGATGCTGCCAGCGTTCGGAATGACAAGGCATACTCCGCGGCGGGGCTCCTCCCCTGCTGGAGCTGGAGGAGCCGTTCCCCGGCCTCTCTCCCTCCTTCCAGATGGTCGAACACCGACCGGAACTGGTCTAGGAAGCCTGGGTACGACCACATGGCCGCGTCCTGGCTATCCCACACCGCAGTCACCCAGGAGAGTGCACGCCCAGTGAGGAAGGAGGTCAGCAAGGAGATCTTCTCCCTGTCCGTCTGCCCCCCTGCGCCCAGGTACAGCCCGAACTGGAGAAGAAACTCCTTGCACCGCTCCGGATTGCAGTCGTATTTCTCCGGGGCGCCCCTCTGGCTTCACTCACCGGGGCGCGGTGGACCTCCGGTCCGCTAGCCTACGAGCCCGATGCCCCCGCTCCCGAGGGGCTAGGAGCGCCGTCGGCTGGGAGGGGAGTGTGAGCGGCCATGAGATGTTGGATGGCCTCGATTAGCCGTGACACACTGCCCTCCATGGACCGGTATCCCGCCTCCAACGCAGACAGCCGGTCCCTCTCACCGTCGCCGCTCCCCGCTGGGTCCATCCTAGTCCACACGAGGGAAAAAAAACGGGTGAACGAACAAAAGCAGGAACAGCGATATAGTGGTGTGAGTCGGCGGGTTATTCTGTGACAAAGCTGGCTAGACTACAGAGGTACAAAGGAATGTTTTAATAACAAAACTGATACAAGGACAGAGTAAACATGAAACATTAGCCTTAGCTGCTACAAACAATAACCTGCAAGGGGTAAACTCAAAACACAGTATATAATGCAGGGGAACAATCAACGAACAAGGAACAGGTGTGGGAGGCCCTGATTGCCACCTGTCGCAGATCGGCTATCAGTACTCCGGGGACGACGCGCGAGAGCGCGCCAGACCGGCGGGCACAGCCACGCCGCAGGACGTCAGCGTGACAATCTCAGCCAAATGTTTTATATACATCTTTATATATACAATGTAAGATGTCCTTGAGTGTTTTAAAAGGCGTCCTGAAATAAAATATAATGTATATATTATTTGTATTATTACCCATCTTTCTCAAGAGACTCCTCTTCAGCATCCACCTTTGTACCTCAGCCTCTGACACTCTACAGTATCCCATAAAGTACCTGACATTTTCTACAGTCAGATTGTGCACCTATATTTTATATCTATATTTTAAAATAAATAAACAAATGAATACAATCATATTTTCTTATGATAAAAGGTTAAAATGTATAACTAACTTAACTTTGATGACATGCTGCTGTCAATATTCTAACAGCTAGTGAAATTTTTTTGATAAATGCTATATTATTGAAGAACCAAAATTAAAGCACATGCACTTACAGTATATGGATGCACCCAAACACGACCCCTGTAGTCTCAATGTATGTCTGTGAGAAATGTATTGTGGGGGACTCTGTATATTTATTTTATTTATCTCCCTTTATTCTAATTTCCTGTCTCTGTAGTACACGGGTCATCTGTAATGGTGTTCTCTTGCTATTCCTCCAGTTTATATCACACGTCTGCTAGGGAGCTTGACATCTCCTTCAGAAATCTCCGGGGCCTTGAGTGTCATGAAGTTGATCAAAACTATGCTGTTAAGCCTCAGTGGCTTGGGTTTCAAAGCACAGCCATGACCCTGCTATGGAGTTATATTTGTCTGGGCCATAACTAAATCCACAATAAATGGATTTACACAGGGAAAGATGCATCTCTTCTCAGCAAGAGAAACATGTATAAGCAATGTACAAAGCATTGTCATTCTTATATTTTCTGTTTAAATACAGTACATCGCATGTTATTGTCAAATGTTTCAAGGAGCATTTATTAAAGAACATCTTTTAAATAACCTAATGGCGATTAAAGTTGGTTTTAATGGCAGTTTAGACTACGGTCACACCGCAAACAATTCTGGACCAAATCCGATTTATTTTTTCCACTCCTGTATGACTAAGATCTTTTCTAATTTTATTTGGGCCACTTTCATATGTGGTCCTAAATCAGATACATATCAGATTTTTGGAAATCTCATTGTGAACAGTCGAATCAGAATTCATGCGACTTCACTCCAGATATACATTCACTGAATGACTTGCCAGCATCACTATCACGGCCACTGTTGACACTTGCAACTGCTGTTTGTAACTGTTCTGCATGGTGGAAGTAGGCATGTCGGCGACCAGACAGTTTAATTGAAATACAGTAGGCTGCATTGTAGAAGCAGAAACACACTACAAATAATAATTTCAGAGAAAACCTTTTGCTAGGTTTTTACCCCTGCCTCCTTGCCCCTCAATTGGATTGTCTGTTTGCCGAACGTACAAATACACATGATCAACGCATGGGAAAGGGAGCGTGGGGACGTGAAACCCACTGGCAATCCGTGAGCAGTGTGTATGTGTAACGCCCAAGGCGGCAGGGCCAAGCGCCCGCCTTCCTCGGTCTACCTCACCGGCGTTATGACCACTGACCTGCGCCTGCTCGTCTCCGGACACACCTGCCACACGTGCAGGAGAGCGTAATCAGCATCACTTGCTGCCCGTCAGGGCTATATCTGTTTCATTGTTCATCTTGTTGGTTGTCTGTAATTAAATATAATTACATATAAAATGTTCAGTAACACTTTACAATAATGGTGCATGAATAAGCATTTATTAATGATTTAACTAATGCATAAACAATCATAAATAAATAAATATGTAATAATGAACTGTTATGCATTAATGTGTAACACATCATTGAGCCACATATGACTTACTATGAATTAAACCCATAATCATGGCTTAATTCCTATCTATATCAGAGATTAATTAATGTGTTAATTACCTATACATGTTTATTAATATGAGCCATGGAATTAATTGTTAGCTATACTATGAGTACTATATTAATTAACATACAAGGCCACAGTGTTTTGTTTCTAGACCACTGCCGTGTTTGGCTATATGTGTAAAACAGCACCATTGTTTTCTCTTTGAATATTAGTTTTAACAAACCTTCAT